>JACTOM010000855.1:3244790-3554972 GCA_015832385.1 Elymnias hypermnestra
CCAGATCCAGATATTTACGTTTTTTCTCTGTCTCAGCTCGCACGAGATTCTCGTCATACGGGATCGTGATATCCACTAAAAACACCCGAGACTGTGCCCGGTCCATTATCACGATATCAGGCTTGTTGGCCAGTATGGTCCTGTCCGTGATAATGGACCGGTCCCAATAGAGTCGGACACCGTCGCGTTCGAGTACTGGCACCGGCTGGTACCTATAATACGGCAGTCTCTCATCAAGAAGACCGTACATCAGGGCGAGCTCTTGATGAAGGATTTTGGCCGCTTGATTATGTCTGTGGAGATACTCAGTGTTGGCAAGCGCGGAACATCCCGAAAGCACATGTCTGAGTGACTCGCCGGGATGGCGACAAGCTCGACATATGTCGTGAGTGCCATCCTTCAGAATGTACTTTCGATAGTTCCTCGTCTTGACCACCTGATCCTGTATCGCACAGACAAATCCTTCGGTTTCCCCAAAGAGGTCCCCGAAGCGCAGCCATTGCACGGAGGCTTTTCGGTTTACGTGAGGCTCGTGTAGAGCCTTGAAAAACCGTCCATGCATTTCCTTCCCCTTCCATACGGCCTCCCTGTCAGAGGTGCTTAGCACCGCCGGTCTCTGCCAATTCTCGTTGGCCAAGGATAGGGGAGTGAGCCCTTTATCACATTCTATGACTTCCAGATGCATCGGGCTCTCCCTCTTCGTCTCAAAATACGTTCTGAGGCTGGATATCTCCCGGTTATGCATGGTCTTAGCACTAAGTAGGCCTCGACCACCACATTTCCGGGGTATATACAGCCTCATAACGGAGGACTTCGGGTGATGCATGCGATGGAAAGTCATAGTCGTGCGGACTCGTCTGTCCAAGGCGTCAAGCTCGGTCTGAGTCCATCTGAGTATGCCAAAAGTGTACAAGAGAACAGGCATGACCCAGCCGTTATACGCTCGGATTTTATTAGCTCCCGACAAATAACTCTTAAGAATTTTTGTCAGGCGCCCATAAAATACCTCGCAAACTGACTGCTTCATGTCTGCCTCTTTCACCCCCATACATTGGGACATGCCCAGATACCGGTATGTTTCAGTCTCGGAGAGAGTCTTGAGCTGGGTCGGCTCGAGGTTGATCTCGGCCGAGTGGGATACCTGTCCCCTCTCCACATGAAGGACCGCACACTTATCTAGCCCCATCTCCATCCTGATGGAATTGCTGAAGTCACTGGTGATCTTCAGCAACTCCTGCAAGCGTGGTGCGTTGGGTGCTAGCAGCTTGAGGTCATCCATGTAGAGAAGGTGAGGTACCCTAGCCCCTCCCCTCCGAAACTGAAAGCCCGTCCCAGACCTCTCCAGCAGAAAACTGAGGGGGTTTAGGGACAAGCAGAACCATAGAGGACTCAGACAGTCGCCCTGGAAAATACCTCTCCGTATCCTGATTCGGTCATCGGCAGCCGTCAGTCGCTCGCCATGGAGACAGAGGATCGTGCTCCATTGCCTCATACATTCTCCAAGGAAGTCTCGAAGTGTACCGTCGATTTTGTACAACTCGAGGACCCTCAGGAGCCATGAATGAGGCACCGAGTCGAATGCCTTTTTGTAGTCGATCCATGCGGCGGAGAAATTGCGACGGTTGCGCTTAACCAGTTGGCCCGCGACGCTGTCAATGAGGAGGAGCTCCTTCGTGCCGCGACTACCGCCCCGACATCCATTCTGAGCCACAGACATGATGTTATTCTCGTCGATGTGATACGAGATCTTGCGGCTCAGAATGGATGTCAGTGTCTTATAGATGGAAGAAAGACACGTTATCGGGCGGTACTTGGTTGGGTCAGCGGCATTGGTCGTTTTAGGAGCTAGATGAGTGATCCCGGTAGTGAAAAGGTTCGGTAGCGCTTTCTGCGCTATTGCTCCCTGAAACTGTCGAGCCAAGGTGGCATGGCAAGCCGAGAATCCTTTCAGCCAGTAGTGGTGCAGTCCGTCGGGTCCCGGACTTTTCCAGTTCGGTGCCCGTCTTACTGCCCCAACTACATCCTCCGGCGAGATGGCGACCGGATTCATCGGCTGAATTACAGCACATGCCTCCTCTACCGCCGCAGTCCAGGAGCTTTCTTCGTGCTCTACCTCCAGCGACCATATGCCCCGCCAGTAGGCGACTAAGTCAGCCGAGGCTGGCCGCTGGGAGCTAGAGCAAGAAGCTGAGCGCTGCATTCTTTCGTAGAACCTTTTTAATTTGAAAATATTATAACATTGAGGCACACTACAAGCCAGCCAAGAGAGAGCAGTGGATGGTGATATATATGATAATTGATTTTAAATAAAACAAATGTACATTTTGAGACCAAATTTGTTACAAATGGAAAATTATGGTATTGGATAATTTACATTGTAATATAACATCATTCTACAAAACCTACTATAAAACATTAAAAAGGGACAAAGTTAAACTACTGATATAAAATCTTATCACATTATCATTAAACCTTTCATACAAGTTCGTCGGTTTAGAGTACTCTTGACCTGGCACTTGTTTAAAATGTCCTGGATTTATTCCAAGGCCTATGATCGAGTGGTGAGGAATGAGCTGTGATCAACGGTATCTACGTATGGGGTGAGCGATTGTCTGGTTCAAGCATTGAAGTCTCTCTATGAGAGTTCTAGTGCTTGTGTCAGAATAAATTTAGCGTACACGGAGTGGTTTTCTGTCGAAAGAGGTGTTCGACAGAAAACCACTCCGTTTCGCTCTCATTTCTACCGCATTTATTTTACTTTTGTGCTTCTTCTGACATACCCAACTTTCACTACCATACATAAGTGTTGGCACCAACACTCCTCTGTGCACATCCAGCCTGGCCCTTTGAGACACCGTTTGACTATTCATAAAAGTGTGCAAAGAATCATTTACCATATTCTCTGCATTCATTCCTTTTAATATCACTTTCACATGTTCCATCTTTTGTATATTTAGATCCCAAGTACACAAATTCTTTCACCTCTTCCACTTGTTCCCCATCTATCAAATTATTGCCATTCATCATAAATTCATCTCTTTCAAAAAGTATAACTTTTGTTTTGTTTACATTCATTTTCATTTCTTTCCTTTTCAAAGCTTCATTCATTCATCTTATATTATTCATATATCTCATCACATGAGAGTTTTATCTAATACAATACACATATGTGTACCTTTCAAATTAACTTTTTAATTCTAACAAATTGCAAGTCTATTAGTTTATTCTTAGTCACAAAAATTTTCGTAGCATGTTATATTTTACCGTACCTACATAAGTCTATTTTGCTTCAGTACTTTATAGTAGCGTTCTGATTAGCATCCTGCCGACGAGGCGGCTTCAACTGTTGACGTATGTATTTGCATTAAGTCCAAAGCGCCTGTGCGTTGAAACAGAAAATTTGTTAGATTAATGTTTGTGTAAACTTACAAACTTGTGTAATTTTTAAGAGCTTATATTATATTTCATTAATTGTAAATAGTAACAATCTAAAACTACATATATCGATGTATAAAGAATCATGTAAAATTCAATTAGGATGCTACGGAATTGTCTATCTTCAAAAGAGGAATAAAAAAATTCCCCTTCGACCAAGTGCTCCCATACTATTATCAGTTACTATAGTCACATTGCACGATGCCAACGACTAAGATAAGTTGATAATTACTGTCAAGGTAGAAGGTTTCAAAATGTATGTATAAGGTTCGTAGTCTCCGCAAATATGATCTTATTTCCGACTTTGGCAAAAAACTCAAGTGGTTACCAATTCGCCTTCGGCGGAATATTCTTTTTCTTCTCTACTGAGTGCTGTTTGATCCTTAAGTGCCCGTATATCTGAGGGAACTCTTTGAGTTCCTTGACGAGCCTTATAATCAAATTCTCTGTTTGTAAGAAAATCTAGTTTTAAAAATTCCTGCTCACTTTACCTCTTTCTTACAAAATCGTTCTCAGTTCAAGCTGCTCGTCTTTGGAACTCAATGCCTATTAATATAAAATCAATCCCACAATTTAATTAAAAACATGGTAAAAGAATAAGTCATATCCGAGTAAATTAATTAATTGATAGTTATTATTAATTACTATGAGTATTATTAGTTTTAAATAGCTTCTATACACCTTTCTCTGCTTCTTTTTTTATGTGCCCTTTTTGTTTACCTAGAAGAGATAGCTATTTTAGCGACAAGGCCGCCAATTGTACTGTAAATGCTTATGTCTTAACTATGTTGTTTTTTTATGTATTGGGTATATAATAAAAAGTTTTGCATTGTATTGTAGAGGGCAAAAGTCCTCGTAGCCGATCACCTAGCCACTGGTCCAACCAAGTAAAAGTGATTACAGGTCTTCCATTTGTTGCCGCGGACCGAACAAGAAGGAAGGCATTGATGAAGAAAATGATGCAAGCACTTAAGTACGGTCACGGCCTTCAAACATGAAGGATACAACCGAGAAGAGAGATGATATATTTATCTCGAAGGATAAACATCAGTAATCATTTAAATCTTTTTGTATTAAAAATGTTTTATTTACCGAGCTTTATATGTCAATGTTATTACTTATCCAATGAAATACATTACATACGTTATATATTTTATATAGAATAAAACAGCAATTCATTCAAATAAATATCTTAGAAGATATTAAATTCCGATTGGCAAAAGTCGAAGGGCACAGAATGTCGCAAAGTTACTTTTAAATTGTGAAATTTGCATGCCATCATAAGCTGGATTGTTATGCTCCTATATTTTAAGCAACACCTATTTAACAAACTATCAGCAATAAAATTTTTGATTGGATTTATACGAATGTAACGGGCGATTGCTAATCGTTGAATAAATGCCATAGCAAACCCCAATCGTTAAACGCAATTAAACGTATACTAAAATGCAGCCATGCTTATCCTTTGGAATGTGTAACCGTTTTGGTTGGTAGCCAATTTTAATTGAATAAAAAAGTGATCGTCTATGCATTTTTTCGTTTTGGGCGATGGTTAATGGAAATTGGCAGTGGTCTGGTTCGCCGGGCGTGCCAACTTTTGCTGGGTGCGCTATCGTTATGCTCCAGTTCGATGTTATGAAGGAGATGTATCGTTTTGATAGAATAATTGTCATTTGATTTATAAAAATCTATTTGTCCCGACAGTATAGAATTTTATTAGTATAGCTTATCTTGTAATTATATAGTACATGTAGCATATGGAATGGTTCATCTACGGATTAAAAATATAATATCTAGTATCAATATCAATAAAATTTGTCGTGTATTTATATGTCTACTCTATTGCATTATTTTTTTGGCAACTTTAATAATTTAATATAGCAAGCAGTAGAAAATAATTAAAATTTATTTTTTAAGAATTTTTTTTCCTCAGAGTAAAACACATACATTCATAGAATTTTTGTAGTGAAACTTCTTTAGAATCGTTGTAATTTCAAATCAGATGCAACGGAAAAAAGGACAGGTTGTCATCGTCGCTTCAACCGATGGACGTCCACTGCTGGACATAGGTCTCACATAATGACGTACACAAGGCCCGATCTTGCTCCGCCTGGCTCCAGCGGTTACCGGTGACCCTCTTTATATCATCGGTTCACCTTGTGGGAGGTCTGCCTACACTGCGCCGTCCGGTACCGGGTTGCTAGTGACCGACTATATTAAGAGAAAAATCACTTTGATAATTTTCAAATCGATCGAGAAAAGTTGATTATCTCAAAATGAGCGAATGTCTAGATATGCAATATCTTGGCATTGCATTATTCTGATCAAAATGGATTAAGGCATATCCGTTAGATATTTTCAAAGACTATAAAACACGTAGAAATAATTATTGTATTTTTTAATTATACGCTGTGTGTTCAAAAAGTATCGCGAATTTTGTGTTTTTTCAGAAATTATTTATTTATTCATGAATATTTTGTCCCCTTCAAAGTAATCCCCATGAGATATTGTACACTTGTGCCAACGGTTTTTCCAATCTTCGAAGCACTTCAAAAAATCATTTTTTTTTATCTTGTTCAACTCCTCCTTCGATGCAGTCTTTATCTCGTCAAGAGAAGAGTAACGTCGTCCTTTCATGGGCCTCTTCAGTTTAGGGAACAAGAAAAAGTCACAGGGGGCCAGATCTGGGGAATACGGTGGCTGCGGCATCATTAGTGTGTTGTTTTTGGCCAAAAAGTCGCGCACAAGCAACGATGTGTGAGCAGGGGCGTTATCGTGGTGCAAAAGCCAATTTTTGTTCTTCCACAAATCCGGGCGTTTCTGGCGGATTGCTTCGCGCAAATTGCGCATAACTTGCAGGTAATATTCCTTATTGACCGTTCTTCCCTGTGGCAAGAACTCATGATGCACCACGCCCCTGCAATCAAAGAAAACTGTCAGCAAAACTTTCACATTCGATCGAACTTGGCGCGCTTTTTTCGGTCTTGGTTCGTGCGGCAGCTTCCATTGAGATGATTGAGCTTTGGTTTCCACGTCATAACCATAAACCCACGATTCGTCACCAGTTATGACCCTCTGGAGCAAATTTGGGTCGTCGCGGACAGAGTTTAACATCTCATTAGCAATGTTCATGCGATGCTGTTTTTGGTCACAATTGAGCAATTTTGGTACGAATTTCGCGGCGACCCGTCTCATGCCCAAATCATTGATAAAAATCGAATGGCACGAGCCAATCGATATGTTTAGGTCCTCAGCAACTTCTCTAACGGTGATTCGACGATTGGCCAATACCATTTTCTCCACTTCATTAATTTTTTCGTCTGTTGTTGAAGTGCTCGGGCGTCCGGCACGCTCTTCGTCGTTCACATCTTCTCGGCCTTCTGAGAACATTTTGTACCACCGATAAACGTTGCTTCGGTCCAAGGTAGCTTCTCCGTATGCCACAGTCAACATTCGGAATGCATCCGCGCACTTAATTTCGTTTTTCACACAAAATTTGATACAGGTTCTTTGATCCATTTTTTTGAATAGGTAAAAATCGAAGACGATCCAAAACACGTGCAAGCAAAGCAGCTGTCAACAATTAAATGAACATTCAAAATGGCCGAGCTTGTCGGCATAAGTGAGAGACATGAGTACCAACATAACGCCACAAAAAATTCGAAATTCGAATATACGTAACTCGCGAAAATTCAAAATTCGCGATACTTTTTGAACACACCTCTTAGATTAGATAACATTGTTCTAGCTTTTAGTTGTTTCTTACTTTTTAATTAAAGTTTTATATAATTTGTTCAACTATTATTTGACTTTAAATTTTTTTATTTACATTCATTGAATTGCAATTGTTTAAGAGCCCTAACGAGCTCTCCAGTCCCGTGCATTGTGATTTAATGAGTGAGAATATTTCATCAATCGTTAGGGTATCGCGTCGAAATCAATCTCAATATTAATGACGCGTAAAGTAAATACAACGAGTTCACGTTTTTGTTTACAAACGAACCACACATAATGATTATATTAAATTAGTAATTTACATTATAATAAATTTACTGAAATCTTAGGTACTGTAATATTTTGAATCCGTAATGTCGCTGAAGGAGGCTTCGGAGAGAGCGAGACAAAATGTCATCGGCGCTCCACCTATCCGACGGAGGACGCGGAGAAGCAGGATGCGTAGATTTGCGTATCTCCTTCCCCCTCCATAAACTATTGATATGAGACGGCTACATCCGGGGTACCAGAGTGGATTGTGTACTCGTACCTCTGGTTCTCCACTCAGGGATGTCGAGGGTTCCACTGGGTTTTAGTGGGTATTCTGATCTTTCAGTGAGTCCCACACTCCCTACCCGGGGTGCGTAAATGCATTTCCCAGCGACAAAAAAATAAAATAAAATAAGAGACGCAAATCTCTTTTTTATTTATAAAAATGTAATTCTGAAATGGTATTAAAATACCTAATTTAGTAGTGTCTTTAACTTAAGAACAAGACCGCTGTGGTCTGATATGTGAAATAATTTTATTATTAATATAAAATACTATCTTTTCTCAAATTCAATGTTGCTTAGCCAGGTGTTTAAACTTTTCACAAAACGAAGAAGTATACAGATAAATCAGCGACATACTATTGTGAATATAGATTTCATTGTATTTGTATTAATGAATTATAGTGTTTACATGTATTATCAATTGTGGGAATTGATAATACATTGATATTAACTTACCCATTATCAATATACAGTGTTTAAATTTCCATTCTGTAATAAACTACGTAAGTGGTACGTTCAAATGGTTTGTTTTTATAAATTATAATGGTTGGTTGTTACACAGTTTTAAGTAGAATTTTTTGATATATTTGGTTTCTTTTCATATTTTAAAATAAAAATACATTAAACAACAATGAAAAGGTACTTTCACGGTGTTTCATTTGGCTGAACATTTTGAAAAGTAACAAATGTGACTGAGCCGCTTTATTCGTCTACGTATATTTTTATTCGTCAAACGCGACACTAAGCCAAATAACCTGACGCCGTTGGCTGAAATAAGGCGCTTTCTAATTTACATTCAGTATACAAATTGAGGAAATGCGAGCATAGAAATAAAATTCTTATCGCTTATTTTTCTTGCAGTCTGTTTAAGGTTTTTTTTTTATTAATATATGTTTATTGTAATCAGTGAAAATCCACCAAAATCTTTAGTTACATAAATTTTTCAGTATTACCAATGAGAAAGAAATTTAATCTAACTTAAACTTGAAACGTACAACTGTATTTTGGTTACTTTATACAATTTTGAACTAACACCGAGGATTATCAAAAACGAAAATATAAATTCGTATCTATAAAATTATAACCAATTAAATTAAGAAATTTTGTTTGATTCCTCAAATTTTTTTGTATATCTTTTGAGAATGCTCGAGGTTTTTGGAGACAATTCAAAATATTTTTTTTTTGTTTTATATACTCTCAAGGATAAATACACGAGGAAAATACACTGGTTATATGAATTTTTCCCTATATATATATATAACTGACTGATTGGTCTAGTGGTTAGCATGTTCGACTATAGACATAAGCTCCTGGGTTCGAGTCCCGGGTCGGGCCAATTCAAAATCAATATTGAGTTTTCTATTAAGATTTTTTTAATATTTTCCCGAAGTTGGGAAGTTGGCGGTGTGATTCACCCCCGTGCCTCGGAGACCACGTTAAGCTGTCTGTCCTGCGTCTGATCTCTCTCCGGTCGTGTCGGATTCCCGTCACATCGGACTATGAGAGTGAAGGAATACAGAGTGCACTTGTGTAATATGCCTGCCAATCCGCAGTGGAGCAGCGTGGTGGATCTATGTTCTAAAAATCCTCGCCCCTCGGGGTGAGGAGGCCTGTGCCCAGTAGTGGGACACATGGGTAATACGTATGGGCTGCTACTTACTTACTTTTTACTTTTAATGTGATCTTTTCAATCAAATGTATATAAATCATAATTATTTACAAATGATCAAATATTTGAAGGGAGTGAACTATTTTGGCAGACTAAAATAAAACCATCAATTAATTATGTTCGTAAGCTATAAATATTTGAACTGACATTTTCATGGTCATTTATGTAACTTTCGCAAATTAAGCAATTTTTAACAAATAAATCGCTCGTGAGCTGAGGCAGGACCTTACTCGGATCAATGGATTACCTTTTTTACCTGGGGGAAAATCCCCATGGATCCCACACCTGAAAGGATTATTACATATAACGTTACGTCAACCCGTCTTTAACAACCTCAGTTTGGATAAATTTTATTTTTAAATATTATATTTACTTTTAGATTTATTATATTGATGAATTATATCAAGCTAAATTCCACACTAAGATGTTATCCGTTAAAAGAGATAAAAAATTATATGTTGACGGATTTTTAAGGAACAGATAGATAAAACTACAAAATATTACATATAATTTTTAACTCATTTGATTGTAAACTTTCGTGAAGGCTGTTCATATTTAAATTGTGCAAATGTGTTACTTGAAATAAGGTAGAACCTAATCGAGCCAGAACCTAAATCTCCGCGACGTGAGTACTTATTTCAATGTTTTACAAATCATGAGATCGACTCTAGGACACGACTAAGTTTTGTTTAAAAAAAATCAGCTTAGCCGTTGATTAAAACTTGATCATTGTATTTTTAGATGAAGAATAACTACGTGGGGAAACCTGTTTATATTTGAAACAATTCTGGGATGTATAAGTAAGTAACAGCCAATTTACGTCCCACTGCTGGGCACAGGCCTCCTCAGACAGGAGAGATGTCTGTTAATGTCTAATAATAGGCTGCTATTTATGTTATCTACGAAATGTACTCAGGTGTGTCTTTCTTTAAATTCTTTAGTATGAGTATATCCGTTATTATCATAAATTATTTTGTATATTATATAATATATATAATAATTACAGTTTTATTATGTGAAAATTACAATTCTCTTTTTAAACGTGTATTTCATTTAAATTCGTAAAGATATGTTTCACGACATACATTAATCACTCACGTTTTTAGTCATTTTCTAGTTGAAGCTGTCAACTTAGTCGTGACTATAATTAATCAATTTGAATTTACAAATTATACATGAAATTCTTCGCATAACATTAATTTAAATAAATGCGAGTAATTTTACATACGAGTTTTATTATTACATCGTGTAATACAATAACATCTGATATGATATAGATAATTATATAATTAAAAAGTTATGATATGGAAATTAAACTGCTAAATCTTTGTACAATTCAATGTCTTGAAATTGATAGAACTTTTATAGGTGTGCTTTTTTTACAAATTGGCCATTTCTCAACAGCCCGAGACTTCAAGTAATATCACCATTAAACAAAATAAATTCGTACAAGTGAAATGGTATTTTTATTTATGAATTTTTGTATTCACGTGTATATTTTATAAGGTTATTTCCCAAGTCAACATATTGACTTATACAAAACATGAGTGATAATACCCTGAATTTGGTATGAGATACAAACTGTCAGTAACGACGGCAGTAATAAATAAACGAATGAAATATTGCCGGTTAAGATCGAAGGCAATTTGCAAGCTCACGTATCTGGAGCAGTGGAGATCAGGGGTCTTCGGAAATTACATACAACACGTTTTGCGTGATTTGTAGCGCCCCCGGGCCACTTTGATCCCGATGCCCTTTTGCGAAAACAAGATAAGTTCATGTAAAATTATCCAATTTGCCTTTATAATCTATATTTATAAATTAAGAAGTAAGAAGCCGTTTTAATCAAGAACGCCAAACACCAATATTTTTTAAGTCATTTATAGCGTCTTATCATAATTTCGGCAAATCGACGTTCACTTATAGACATCAGATTATCGTAAATATAACATTATATAAAATTTATATAAGTAGCAGCCCATTAACGTCCCACTGCTGAGCACAGGCCTCCTCACTCATACGAGAGAGGGTTTTTAGAGCATAGACCCACCACGCTGCACCACTGCGGATTTGCAGGCATAGTACACAAGTATACTCTCCATTCCTTCACTCTCATAGTCTGACGTGACGGCAATTCGACACGACTGGAGAGAGATCAGGAGGAGGACCGATGGCTTAACGTGCTTTCCGAGGCACGGGGGTGGCTCGCACTGCCAAATTTTTCCCAACTTCGGGCAAATATTGAGAAAGTCTTAAAAAAAACTTAATATCGATTTTGAATTGGCCCGACCCGGGACTTAAACCCAGGACCTCAAGTCTGTACTCGAACATGGTAACTACTAGACCAATGAGTAACATTATATATTGCTCTGAATTTCTTTTGAGTAAAAAAAAAGTAAAATTCATAATATATATAAAATTTTATGTTGTATTTTTAGAACTTAGATGAAAAATGTTCAGAAAGTAAGCGCAACATCGTAAATGTAATAACAAAATTTAATTTACTATGGAACTGAGCGTAATGATTTAGGAACTTTGGGGTTTATTGCGGGAAGCGAAATTCTTTGCGGTCGAACGGGGTTACCTGCGGAAACTTTTCAAATATTACCTCCATTATGTTATGAGGCGACATGAATTGGTTAAGTATTAATACAGGAGTGATTTTGACGGATGTGAGGCTTTTTCTCGTCGACACTACACTATTTTGACATCTCATTACAATAATTGATTTGAAAAATGAACAGAACATACCGCTAACAATCAAGCCATGATCGCCTAGTGATGAGAAGTCGCGGTTTCGAATCCTACGCAGACTGCTAAATTTCACTTTATTTATATTTACATTTATATTTACACAAAAAGAAACTTACCTGTTTGAATGTTCTTTTCAATTCAAAAAATATGCTATTTGATAAAGGAAAACGTTATGTAGAGCAACGTGGTGGATCAATGCTAAAATTTATCTCACCCATAAGTGTGAAGGGTTGTGCCCAGCCGTGGGACATTAAGAGGTTGATACTTACCTTTTACTGCTAAGGTTTAGTACTTCCCCTTTATTGCTGATGATTATTCAGCTATCCAAAGTGCGTTACAAGTTTTCAGATAAATCTACAAGTCGGATTCTTATATTTTAATATTTTGTGTCATTTCCAAGATGAGATCTAGGATGGTTAAGTACATCACAACTTTTAGGATATATATATTCTCAATCAAATATACAAAAAGTAGAACTGTAGCCTTACAGGAAACAACTGGATATGCATATTAATATTATAGTTTTTTAGTTATACATGATTAAAAGCAATTTTATGTCATTTACAAAACGGAAAATGTATCGATACACTTCTCTATTTTCGTAATATTGTATTATAAATACACTCGTATGTCTTAAGAATTCCATAAATCTTACATACCAAATTGCAAAACGTTTGAATTTTTTGAATAACAGTAGCGTTTCGAACGAAATCTTTTTTTTTTATAAAAACAAAATGCAAGTGATGGTTTTGAATACGAATAGGTGAGAATATAAAAGCTACACTGTTAGCTGATGAGACCTATATTGGCCTAAGCTTCTTTGCCTTTCATTTTGCCTCTACTGCGTGGCAGGCAAGAATATGACATGTAACAGATGGCCGAATAAACTTGTAGCGATGCATAAAATTTTCTTTTTTAATGAAGCTATTGTGTTCCTAGTAATAAACTACTCAAATGTACCCACTGTTTAAACTGTAGAAACTTCGATATAAGGTAAATGGATACTGATCATGAAATTGAGACGACGTTCTAATTCACTATTTCTCGGTGCATGTTCCGCTGTACAGACGATGGGACACACAAAGTGAATTGACGTGGATGCATTCTCTAGTTTATCATTAAATCAATCCGAAATCTACTAAATTTTGAAAATTGAAACCAGTTAGTTCTGCGTTACTATTTATAAAAAAAATCATATTTATCTACTACATTATTTTAGTTATCATCATCTCCTACTATTGCTCTCAAGTTCTCAAGTTCGAGGCCAATTTTAAATTGGTATTGAGTTTTTTTATAAAATTCTATATTATATCTCTTATATAAACGTGAAGTGTTTATGATTTACAAATATAATTAGTGTTTTTATAAATGCGTGGGTACGGCAACTCCTACATAACTATTTTTATATTACATAGATTACTTTGGGAAATATTAATCAATTTATAACAAAAAATCATTTTGATTTAACCAAACCAAATGTGGTTTTTAGAAACTCGCGTTAAACCAGTACAAAATTTAAAACAGCGAAAGTTTGTTTCCTGATCGCTTAATTATTCAAAAGTATTCAACTCACCCACAGATGCCAACATTAATTACCAGCCAAATCCATCTGTTATTCATATTGTGGCACAAAATATGCTTATTTCGAATTTGAAATTGTAAATATTAAACAAGTACAATATGTAAGAACGAAATAATTTATTTTTTATTTATATGTCGGAGACTAAGAGATAAGGAAGCATAAAGCATAAGGGCGTAGGTTTCTCCGCCGACATCGTCATTAATGGCACCCATAAATTTATTTCCAAACTGTGAGCGTTGATGGGTAATGTTGGTGCAATCACTTTATTAATTAACTCAGATTATAATGTTCAGTCACTTAATGTTCCCGATATCAATTTACACAAACTCATTAATCAAAATAGCTAGGAACGCGACAGTTTCAAAAGTCGACCGCACCGGCGGGCCGTAACCCGAGAACTACAGAGACGTGCGCCGGATTGTTACTTATTGACTCTGCCCTACGCCGATAGACAAATGGCGCCAGCGTTCCACAGACTATTGCACTCCGAAATATATAAACAAAATAGTTTGAAATACATATTTGATTATCACTTTAGATTTGTCTTTATTAATTAAATTTCTGTAAATGGATGAATAGGAATAACTCTATATTACTATGCGTGGCTATTACCAAAATTCTGAATGGATTTTATTTTATAAAATTCTTTATATTAGTTCACACTCTCCTTGGATATATCTATTTCAAATTTACAACTGTTAATGAACTACTTTTTAATTATCCTCTAAATGTTTTGTAACTTGTAGCGGATGAGTTTTCGTTCATGTTCGTACAGCATTTACTATTCATTAATTAAATTGTAACTAAATGTCATAGAAACTCGAATATAATAAAGTGCAATCAATCTCAAGGCCATTTACGCTCTTGAAATTACATATCTCATTTAATTTTAAAGCAATTTGCGCACTTTGAATTGAAAATAATATTTTATGACGATCAAAATTTTAAATGGGAATGAGAGAAATTAAATACGCAGGAAAATTTCGCTTTGAAGCTACCCATCGCCTGTCAACAGACAAACGATTCGCACCATCAAGTAATTATCACGTTACCCCTTTAAAATATAGTGTTACCAATTTAATTACGAATTTATTTAAATGTACCATATGTCAGTCTAA
This sequence comes from Elymnias hypermnestra, assembly GCA_015832385.1. NCBI lineage: Eukaryota > Metazoa > Arthropoda > Insecta > Lepidoptera > Nymphalidae > Elymnias > Elymnias hypermnestra. The sequence continues at coordinate 3,259,617 of JACTOM010000855.1, forward strand.
TTATTCTTAAAGCCATACAGAATGAAACAATGAAATAGAAACCTTTACATCGACTAGATTCTTAACCTGTCTTCATTTATGTTTATTCAAAAGAAATAATAAATTAACCCAAAAACTTAATCAGTCGTATTTAGTCGATTCAAATTATTATCGGTTCAAATAATATATTTATAAATGAGTCAAAAAATAAAAAAGGGAATGTCTACACGCGTTAGAAGTTATAATTCTTTGGCGTAACAATATAAAAATCTTCTCAAAAAATTTATCTTTCGTCTTATTTTACGTTTGTAGAAAAAACGACACAAACAATAGAACAAAGGTATTTAATATATTTAAAGTTTTATTATAACGCAATATCTATTTCACCAACCCGCCTGCCAAGCGTGGTGATTATGACAAATCCACGAAATATATGACTACAACAAGGAAGCAACGGCCCCCAGTCCCCGGCAGCCCCGCTATTCCTAGCTCTGGCAGCGGTTATAATAACGGCGGGGCAGGGGGTGCTAAGAATCTCCGGAAGAGATTCCGCTGCCAACCCCGACGACTTGACCTGGCAACATACAACGCACGCACTTTGAGGACCGACGAAAAGATCTTCGAACTGGAAGAAGCAGTAAACAAGTTACACTGGGATATTATAGGATTGTCGGAAGTCCGTAGAGAGGGGGAGGACACGATAATCCTCAAATCCGGTAACTTGTTCTACTACCGGGAGGGCGAACACCAGTCCCAAGGTGGTGTCGGGTTCCTCGTCCACAAATCTCTCGTCAACAGCGTTGTAGAAGTTAACAGCGTGTCCAACAGGGTAGCGTACCTGATACTCAGAATTACCAAACGGTATTCGTTGAAGGTCATCCAGGTTTACGCACCCACATCATCGCATCCAGATGATGATGTAGAGGTTATGTATGAGGACATTTCCAAAGCCATGCATACCTCTAGGACCTTCTACAACGTTGTTATGGGTGATTTCAACGCAAAACTCGGCGAACGAAGCGGGGCAGAGTTGAGAGTGGGGCAATTTGGGTATGGGCAACGGAACCAGAGGGGACAGATGCTCGCTGATTTCATGGAAAAGGAGGGACTCTATATGATGAACTCTTTTTTCAAGAAACAGCCGCTCCGAAAATGGACCTGGCTGAGTCCTGATGGTTCCACGAGAAACGAGATTGACTTCATCATGTCTACGAAACGGAACATATTCAATGATGTCTCTGTGATCAATCAAGTGAAAACTGGGAGCGATCACCGTATGGTAAGAGGCACATTGAATATCAACGTACACCGAGAGCGGTTCAGACTGGTGAAGTCTACGCTCCGACCCACTCGCGCGCATATCCAAAACCCCGAGAGCTTTCAACTAGAGCTGCAAAACCGCTTCGCCTGCCTCGAGGATTGCGAATCTGTGGACGAGCTAAACGATAGGCTAGTGGAAACTGTCCATACGGTTGGGATGAAATTTTATAAACCCCGTAAAAAGCAAACCAAGAGATTCTCAGACCATACTCTTAATCTCATGGAACAGAGACATGCAATGAGCTTGCAGTCTACAGCAGACGCGTCCGCATATCGGCAGATCAATAGACAGATCTCTAAATCGCAAAAGCGTGATGTGCGACACTTTAATGCCGAGCGTATACGAGATACCATCGAACGCAACAAAGGCACTAAAGTGTTCGCAAAAGATTTGTCTATCGGTCAGAGCCAGTTGACGCGGCTGAAGACCCATAACGGCGAACTCATTGCATCTGGACCTGAGATTCGGAGGGAGGTTGAGAGCTTCTATGGACAGTTGTACACATCGACTTGCAAGCCTATTGATAGTTTGGCTAAAGATCCCCGTGCCAAACTGACCCGGCATTATACCGAAGATATCCCGGACGTCAGCTTGTACGAGATTAGTATGGCTCTCAAACAGATGAAGAACGGCAAGGCACCGGGTGATGACGGAATCACAGCGGAACTCCTGAAGGCGGGTGGAAAACCCATTCTTAAAGTCCTTCAGCGAATGTTCAATTCCGTCATCCTGGAAGGCACGGTGCCCAAGGCATGGCATAGGAGCGTGGTAGTTCTGTTCTTCAAGAAAGGTGACAACACCTTATTGAAGAACTATAGACCTATTGCGCTGCTAAGTCATGTCTATAAACTGTTCTCGAGGGTCATCACGAATCGTCTCGCTCGCAAGTTTGACGACTTCCAGCCTCCCGAACAAGCCGGATTCCGAAAAGGCTTTAGTACCATAGACCACATCTTTACGCTGCGGCAGATTATACAGAAGACCGAGGAGTATAATCGGCCACTTTGCTTGGCGTTCGTGGACTATGAGAAAGCCTTCGATTCGGTGGAAACATGGGCCGTGTTGAGATCTTTGCAGAGATGCCGAATTGACCACCGGTACATACATGTGTTGAAGTGTTTGTACGGAAACGCCACCATGTCAGTCCGTATACAGGATCAAAGCACAGAGTCTATCCAACTGCAGCATGGAGTGCGACAGAGAGATGTTATCTCCCCGAAGCTCTTTACCGCTCTTTACAGCTCTTTACTCTTTACGTTGGAGGACCTGTTTAAGCTTATGGAGTGGAACGGACTGGGCATCAACATCAATTATGGCAGAGACTCTGGAAGATCTCAATGCAATGCTCCATGACCTCAACAGAGCTTCTCGACAGGTGGGCTTAAAATGAACATGGATAAGACGAAAGTTACGTCCAATATCCATATTCCGCTCAACCCAGTCATCGTCGAGAACTCGACACTCGAAATTGTTGACGATAACACATACCTGGGACACATAGTCCAGCTAGGTAGGTCCAATTTCGAGAAAGAGGTCAACCGCCGAATCCAACTCGGTTGGGCAGCGTTCGGGAAACTACGCCAGATATTTTCGTCCGATACTCCTCAGTGCTTGAAGACAAAGCTCTTCGAACAGTGCGTGTTGCCAGTGATGACCTACGGCTCCGAAACGTGGTCGCTGACTATGGGCCTCATACGAAAGCTCAGAGTCGCTCAGCGTGCGATGGAGAGGGCTATGCTCGGAATTTCTCTACGTGATCAAATCAGAAATGAGGAGATCCGTAGCAGAACCAAAGTCATCGACATAGCCCTACGAATCGCGAACCTGAAGTGGCAATGGGCTCGGCACATAGTCCGACGAGCTGATGGACGTTGGGGCCAGAAGGTGCTGGAATGGCTACCCCGCACCGGACGACGCTGTGTAGGAAGACCCCTCACAAGGTGGACCGACGATATAAGGAGGGTCGCCAGTAGCCGTTGGAGCCAGGCGGCGCAAGATCGGGCCTTGTCGGCATCATTTCGTGAGACCTATGTCCAGCAGTGGACGTCCACCGGTTAAAGCGACGACTACGACGAATATCTAGTTAAACAATGATATGCATAAACTTTGTCTCGGAACATTTAAATTATCAGTCATTATAATTGGATAGTACTTTTTTTTTGTCGCTGGGGAATAGATAAGAGTATACAGCTCCATCCAGAATTGTGGGACTCACTGTAACCAGAATTCCACCAACCCACTAAAATCCAGCGGAACCCTCTTCATCCGTGTGATGGACGCCAGATGTTCGCTAACGCATTCATCTCTGGCGCCCCGGATGCGGCCGACTCAAGGGATCAAAAGAGGTGAAGCAGGCGCTCATAATTGCGCCGTCTTATACCTCCCCTTCTCCGGCGGGAGGGAGGAGCATCGTCCGCTTTCTCTCTTTGCCTGTCTAATGTCTCCTTCTGCAAAATACACTGCTTTTAGCGCGATTATTTAATATCTTTTTGAAATACGCGCTTGATTGCATAAAAAAATGCAAAATAGTATAAACAATAGTTATTATCTTCGAAAATTTAACCATAAATCCATGCCGTGGTTTTTGTTGCTTGTGAAATCAAATACCTCCATCATTTGTACACTGAATGCAAGGCAAAGGCCAAAGATTCGAAAATAATAAACGTAAACTAACTTTCATTGGATATAAATAGATTATAATCTGTTTTCTATATGTGAGTCTGAAAGTTATAATTTTGATAAGAATCACGTTGATATTTTCAATGTCACAATATATCTGACAAGTATTATAATAAAATAAATTAGGTATTATATAATTATAAAATAAGTTTTGACAAAGGTAAACAGCTAAATCATAATTACCAAACATTCTTATAAAGTATATATATTCTTTATACCACTTAAGGACATTTACAATTGAATAAATGAAATTATAATAATTACCAATAATTCAATTACGGAAATCATTAGCATTTAAATTATACTGAACTGGAATATCAATGAAATTAAAGCTCTTGACATAATTGATTGTAAGTGGCGAAGTGAAAATATCACTTATTAATATTGGTTAAAAGGGAATAAGAATATTTTACCGACAATTGGGCGAACAAAAATTATACGCAAATTGTAAGGAAATATTTTTTGTAACAAAAAAAACATAGTGCCTCTAGAACAAAGCAGCCCACGCATATATAATATAATTAAACCAAAAGTAGTAATATCATAAGACTTTGGAAGTAAACGTTTTTCATCAGAAAATGTTATAGTTCTATTTACATTTGCCTGTAGTGCTGTGGTTTATTTGAAATAATAAGCAATAACCCGCCTTGTGATTTATTGTTTTGGCTTAACGAAACCTCAGTTGGAAGCATGATAAAAAATGATCCCACTTATTAACACCACCGCATGAATCCGACTTTATTGCTCTCCGCTAAACCCGTGACACTTTTTCATTTCTATCCTCTTCCACAAATAGGATTCGTTTTCAATTTTAATTGCAAATCGATGAAATTTATTGAATAAATGGACGTGGATCTTTATTCCCGTAAATCCCTACTCTGAAGACATCACTTGATATTATAAATAATAGAGAGATACATATTGCAAATAAATACATTCATAAGAGAGAAGGTTTTTATAGAAACCTTATGCTGTAGCACCAAGATGCACCACTGCCGGTTTGCAGGCTGAATTGCTGACGGGATATATAGGTATCCTTATTTACTATACATTAATACGTTTCTCAAAAACTTTGTAGCACTTTTTACGAAAATTCAGCGGACAGAATAGTGTGAATATTCCCACACTTTATAGTATGGTTTATACAAAAAAAGGAGAGCAGAATGATCTAATTTTTTTATACTATGCAAAAAATATCAATAATAAAAAAAAATTATACGCAAAACCATTAATTTGATACTGACACGCACATATACTCTTCTGACAATACAACTATGCCAAATGTCACGTTAGAAAAGTTTATAGAGTCAAAGCACTAAGAAGGTTACATAAAAATAGTTAATTTATTCATTAATAATTAAACACACTAAAAAAGTTATAGAAATTATTCAATCACTTCACGCGTGATGCAATGATCATTTATGTACGATATATAAATAGATAGATTTATTTACTTGAATTCGTTTCTCTTCTTTCTCTTAAATTATTATTATTAATTATATCTATAGATATAAACAAACAAAAAATCATTACAATTTTCACTAAAATAAAAGTAAGTAAGAAAGTAGCAGCCCATTAACGTCCCACTACTGCGCACAGGCCTCCTCATTCCGAGGAGCGAGGGTTTTTAGAGCATAGACCCACCACACTGCTCCACTGCGGATTGGCAGATATAGTACACAAGCGCACTCTCTATTCCTTCAATCTCATAGTCCGATGTGACGGGAATCCAACATGACCGGAGAGAGGTCAGGCGCAGGACGGACGGCTTAACGTGCTCTCCGAGGCACGGGGTTGGATCACACCGCCAACTTCGGGCAAATATTGAGTAAATCTTAATATAAGATTCAATATTGATTTTTGAATTGACCCGACTTGGGGCGTGAACCCAGGACCTCATGCCTGTAGTCGAACATGCTAACCACTAGACCAAAGAGGTCGTTGCTAAAATAGCAATCACTAAAATGTTTACAATTTAAAATGCCACCATTAGCTAAGCCCAGACCCGATTGTCATCTATACTATAATGAGTCTTCTGAAATAGTATTTTTTTTAATTATCATGATAAATTTGTGATTGGGATCTTATTATAAAATAATAATAATAATAATAATTCATTTATTTCAAGTAACTAAGACTCATATTGTTAGTAACATTAACTTATTTCTATGTTAGTTCCTTAAACCTATAATACACGACACACGTTAGTAACCATTACTTATTATCTACGTTAGAAACATAAATTAGAATTAAAATTAATTACGAGAATCACTGTTATGCCATCCCATTAGAAACGACACAACAGTGATTCACATAAGAGCAGTCTGATCTGCTGCCAATTAATTTTAGGATGCTGTTGTTGCTGCTCCGCAGCCTATGTACCAGGGATCGACATCTTTTTCGCATTGTTGCATAGAAGCAATCAAACCGTGCTTCTGCGAACATCCCTGATGCGCTACAATAGCGAGGCAGCCCCAACATCACCCTAAACGCGTTATTGTACTGGAAACGGAGAGCATTGTACGTTTTTTGTGTATATTTGCTCCACAGGCTACATGTATAAAAGATCGTGCAATAAGCCTTAAACAAGGTTATCTTTACCATGTTAGAACATCGTGAAAACCTGCGGGCAAGCATGTAGGCTCTAACTGACAATGCACTCTGTTCCCGTTCAATATCCGTGTCGTCTTTGAGGTCGGGAGTTAACATGAAAGCAAATCCCATAGTCAATAAAGTTATTGTTGGTCTTAGCTAATCTTAAGAAGTCTAAATGTAACTTTTTATTTCTCCTTTTACATGAGACAATGAGACTTCTTTTTGATTAGGTATAAATGCTTTTGTATGTTCAAAATATTTTCATATATGTACACTGACTTAACTAGACTGCCCCATTGGTCTAGTGGTTCGACTACAGACATGAGGTTCTAGGTTTGAACCCGGGTCGGGCCAATTCTAAATCAATATTGAGTTTTCTACTAAGATTTTCTGAATATTTGTTGGGAAAGTTGGGAAAAAATTGGCGGTGTGATCCACCTCAGTGCCTCGGAGAGTACGTTAAGCCGTCAGTCAAGCGCCTGATCTCTCTTCGCGAGTGTAGGATTGCCGTCACGTCGAACTATGAGAGTAAAGGAATAGAGAGTGCACTTGTGGTACTATGTCTGCCAATCCACAGTGGAGCAGCGTGGTGGGTCTATGCTCTAATAATCCTCTATCATATGAGTGAAGAGGCCTGTGCCCAGCAGTGGGACGATAGTGGGTTGCTACTTTACACTGACTTAACAGTCAGAATACCGGTCTTTTTAATATATTTCTCAAAGAACCACGGGGACTTTTACCAAAACCTGCTCTTTTCTGTAGTACAAAAATCTTTAATTTATCAGTTGCTGAGTTTTTCAATTGTTTTATTTTTCTTATAGCAAATATAATTGAGTTGAATTTTTTTGTTAGATTATTTATTTGAGGGTTCCATTGGAGATTTTAGCCAATATAGATACAGATTTGTCAATTTATAAACTTCAGATTTTCTTATTAATATTACTCATTCGTTAGAAATAGAATTTCTTTATAGATTTTCGCTAGATCAGTGACCGTTTTAAAGTATACGCTGCATTGTATTCAGTACATATACAAACTGGATCCCATGTTCCCAGTGGAGTGTATGGAAAAAAATGTTTTAGTGTCCCCGTCACGTTGCCCGGTGAAAGATTTACAACATTCCATTACTTATGCGCTGTTCACATTTTTAGAGTTGATTTTTTTTGGGCAAATTTTTATATCATGTCATTTGGAAAGAATATTAACCTAACCGGTACCAGACAACTTTTGATATTCATAGCGATAAGGTTTTTAAAACGTTATGTGAGATCACAGTCCAGTCCTACACCGTCTGTAATAAAAAAAAATTACGTATTAATTAATATTTATCATTTGCTATATGATTTAGTAAACCGTAACATACTAACAATATGCAAGTGTCACAAATAAATCGGGGAGACAATAAACGACAATTTCAAAACTTTGCTAATATGTGCCCAACCTCTGTCATCTCATGAAATAATGAAGGTAATATTTGAAAAGTTTCAGGAGGTAGCCCCTTTCTAACGCCTACCACAAAGAATTTTGCTTTCTGCGATAAAATCCGAAGTTTCTAAATTACTGTGCTCGCTTATGTTATACATAATTTCCTATGAAACAAATAGAATTTGATTATAATTTCTTATTTTATATTTACGTATTTGTTATGACTGACAAGCTGTCGCTTGACTACATTCTCACCGAATGCTATATGATCATACGGTCTAAGATAAAAGCTCACTAAAAGGTAATCTACCCCTTATGGTTTCAACATAGCATCGTACCGAAATACAAATTTGAATAATGTTATTAAATGTAAGAAAATTAACATTTCAAATAATTATTTTAAATAAACATAGTAATTTTACACTCAAACACATATAATAAAAGTAACTTTTCCATGAGATTTTCGAATATAATTGAAACTAGCTATAGATAATACTATCCAAGATGGTAAAGTCCATATTCTGTTTATGACTTTCATACAGCATTGTACTAGAATGTGTTTTTAGTAGTTCATACAACCGACAGAACTTTGGAACTTGCTATGGCTGATGCCTGGCTTTATTGTAGACCTAGTTATAATTAGAAAACAAAATTTTCTTGCTAGATCACCGAACCTATTTTAATATCCCAGTAGGTGACAGAGAGAATCACTAGAATTAGAAGAAGTACAGGACACTAAAGGGCCTTATCACTATGTAGCGATTTCTTCTAGGCTTGATAATGCTGAAAAGTAAAGGGATAGAGCGTAATAACATAATATAAAGCAAATAGACACATAATATATGTTATAAAAATAAAGGTTTGGTTTCAACATAATACAACTTACAAACAAAAATGTACCGCCTTATCATTCAGTAACTATTGATAGCTGTTATTAGACTTAAAAACCACACAGCCACAGACTACAAGCCCATGGAAGAAATTAACTACTGAAATGAACCAACGTGAATAGCGCTTTGATGGCTGTAACTATATCATAAAACAACTCTACGATACAGGTGAGTACATGAGGAAATAATTATTTTTTGTTACCATTTGTAATGAATGGCTATAAGGTACAACGGCAATATAACATATATAGTATATAGTAACATTATATCAAAAAAAAGATGCGTACATAGATTTATGACCTTACAGCTACATTTCAGGATTTACCGAGTAATTACTGCTGTAAGATCATAAATTTATATTCTAAGCGTTATTCACGTTGGTTCATTTCAGTAGTTTTTTTTCCATGGACTTTTAGTCTATCAATGCTACTACTTTTATATTACTTTCAACAGATAGATATATATTTGATGACGGGATATGTGGCCACCTGAATCCGCAAAATCTGAACATAAATTTCGTATGGGACTTGCACGAAAGGTCGCAGCAATTTAGGTAATTTAACATAAAATTCCTTTCTCCTATGAAAACTTATCTATGGGTTGTGATATGATACCTGTAATTGCTTGGATTCTTATAAAAAATTCCATGCTTTCATAAAATAATGATACTTTCTATTGTACTCGTTTTGGTAACAGAAGCTCCGGGGCCGATCCCAGGTAGTCTAAAAGAAATTTGTGTTTCGGTACGATGCTGTTTAGAAACCATAACAGATAAATTGCCTCTTAACAGATTAGCGAGCTTCCATCTTAGACTGCACCATCACTTATCATCAGGTGTGATCACACAGTCCAGCGCTAACCTGTTAGCAATAAAAAAAATGCAGTAGACAATATAAAACTATTTTTGCTTTGAAATTCAAAAAAGTTATTTTTACAGGAGAGCCATTTGCATTTTAAATATGACGTTAAAAACATCCTATGACACAATGACATTTCGTGGTGCCACTGCGACATTTTTGTTATTTACACGACGAGCTTTTATCACAAGAAAATATAGACTATCCTGGATTTTGTAGTGTCGTCAAGTAAAGTTTTGTAAATTTTGGATTGCAGATTAATAATACTCATATTTTTTTATTAAACTTTGACCTTAGCTATTATACTTAGAAAATGTTGTTTAGTCTGCCTATGGATTACAGTGAGCAAACAAAATAACAAGTTTAAGTCGAAACAAATTTACGTAAGAAGAAACTTGATAAACAAAAGGTAAACATTGTTAAATAAAAGAGTTGAGGGTGGAAGTTATTTATGCCCACCATTTGACTTGGCTTTATACTTTTATTTAAAATGTAGACGGTAAAGTCTATCTCACTTGCACCTCGAACCTTTTTAGCGTGTATGTGAGTACTATGGAAGTATTTTTGGAAATGAATCAAACAAGGTATTTTATCTATAACTTTTTCTTTTAATATCACAGTTATCTATCATAATTAAAAATTATATTTTCAATGCTTTTTTCAATTTCAATACTTAGTTACTCTTTTTTCCATATTTCTTATATCCGTGACTAAATGCATAAGTCAAATCTGATATTACCAATAAATTTGTAACATAATTTAATCCTTAACTTATTAAAAAAAATCTTGATAGGACATTACTTAATAACAAAGAGCGCCGACCTACTTCAATAAAAGTAACTATAAACAAAATTTAGTTACACTGTTTACTTCCAGTTTTATTTCGGAAAACTTAATCACAATTCAGAAATATTATAAGAAATCAAAATTTTCCCTCATTTCATTTTTTTTAATAAAGTGGCTCGTATATTGTCCTCATTGATTGCTTTGGCATTTTTTTTTAAAGTTTATTTCGTTTATTGATGATTTGGATTGCCTGGATTGAGTCGCCACTCCCAATTCAACAACTTTAATAATAACATTAATACCTCGGAAGTTATAATTGTTGAAAGTGTTTTATTTTATGCTAGCATTACTATTTTGAAAATCGTTAAAACGACAAATAATAAATTTAATTTGACCGCAATTTCACCGATTCTCGGTTATCTGGTAATCAATACTTAGTGTCCATCTACGTCACGAAAGGAGTTACAATTCTAAATTTTCAAATAAATCGCGAATAGTTCAAAACCTTTATGCATTATTAACTTTCCAATAAGACAGTTTGGTGCAATGTAGTTGGATTGTTTCAACACCTAAAAGTGACTACTAAGGGAATAAAATTGTGTTATATATATAAAGTCCAGCTGATTTAGCTTATAAAATAACAACGGCCACTTTTTAAAAAGACCGACTGTAAAAATTGCAGCGCACGATGACTTCGCTCTTTAGTTTTTTGTTCAAATTGCAATTAGTGAGGAGTTTGCGAATCCTCGGCGCGGTGTCAGAGATTGATGACAATGGAAATTTTATACATCGTTAGTCAGGACCGCGCTAGGTGAGAGAGCTCTTTTTTCAGTAATCCTAGCTGTTACAGAACACCTTCACTTATCACGGAACGTGAAGTTTACTTACATCAGGGAACGTATTATCTTAAAAGGGTGACAAACATTTTTCAGCTTTAAAAAGGGTGGTGTATATTATATTAAAGTAAGTTATTAAAACCATGAATCAGCTAACGCAATTTAAATTGGATGTTTATTTTCTATAGTTCATTATAATTTACGAATATAATTATGATTCAAACATTATTTTAATATAAATATGACTTTATATACTTTATTTAGTCAGCAAATATTTGGGTTAAATGTAGTCTTAAGATCTACATATTCTTTCTTATACTTTATAATGAATATTGCAATAAGATCCGGCTTCAAGGTCGAGTCAAGCTCTTTTCGAATAGAAATACAGAAAAAACAGGCAAACGACACAATCAAATCACAATCGAAGCAAAGGAATAAGTTAAAAGTTCTGTGACGTTATTGTCTGATCTTCATTTCATTACATTTTGTGCTAATATTACTTTAAATCAAATATATTACATTTAATAACGTTATTATTTTCAAATGCCGTAATACATTAAATAAATTGACTTAAAAATTTTGGTAATTAATGTAAAGTTACCTGTAAACATAATAACTGTTTATTTATATAAAATGCTAGCCGAACCCGCAACTTCGTCTCCGTGGAATGCTTTTTTGGTACCATTTTCACAAATAAGAAACACCCTCGCTGCCTGTTGAGAGTGGAATTTCTTAAAATTTACTTTTGATAGTTTCCATTATGTGAAACAAAAATTCTGACCAAATTTTACCTTCCATAAAAGATATAGTTTGTAAATGTGAAGTTTGAATTTTTATTTACTGAGAAAATTTGATTTATTTTGAATTAACTCTCCCGCAATCCACCTTGCGGGTGGAATTTCATCAAATCCGTTTTTACCTCTACTCTACTTGGCAAAAGGAATATTCCTACCAAATTTCAAGTCTTTATGCCTCATGGTTCCAGAGATATCGTGATGAGTCAATAGACACTTGGATATCTCTTTTATATATATAGATGAATCCGTAGTGTCAATATATACAACTTTTATTAATTTGCTGACTTCATCAGATATCTAATAAGAAAAGGCATGATATAAAGAGATACGTTATTAATCACAAGATACGAGATCGAGAAAAATAATACCGTCACATGTTTCCGACACAGTGAGATTAACACGTCTACCCGCTGCTTGCACGTCCTCGATGTTCGTGTTGTTTGTGAAGCGTTAGAAAATATTGATACTATTCATTAAGATACTATTTATATCCTAGAACGAATATATACAAATACCTTAACGTTTATCAAAAATCAAATCAATAATATCTTTATTCAAGCATATTACAGCACTTTTGAATCGTCAAATTATATATATTTTTTTCCACACTCTGATTCTAATACACGTCTGATGATGGTACTCAAGAACTCCTCACATTACACTCACATCAAAATAATTTCATTACGTAACATTGTTGGGGAGGGATTCACGTTCAGTAGACTGTATGGAGTTCTTGGCGTATGATCTTCGTTTGGTGTTTTTTGCGGTTGGTTCAGTGCCTGAGTTTGCATTTCTTCCATTGTTCGTGGTTTGGGTATTTAGGGTTCGGTTCTTCCACGTTCACAGGTTGTCACAGTTTGCATTTAGCAAAGATCTACTCCGATCGGGAATTTAAGACGAATGTGTATGCATACTCTGGCGGAAGCCTTTTCACCGTCCCGGCACATAGATGCGACGGTGACCAGCGGGGAGAGGGCGATTACGCTTGCTGAGGTAGGCTCGGGAGGGGGTATCGCCGACGGTTGACCAATCAGAATTAGTCGCCGTCGGCGACGCGCTATGCTTGTTTCTCCCATCCGCATCAAACTTCATCTTGATTAACTTTTCGCTTCCGTCTGTCTTTTCATTTCGTGTGCTTTTAAGCACGCACCAATGTTTTTTATAAAATATACTATAGAAAAAAATTATACTATTAAATCATCCATAAGACGTACTCCATATTTATTTCGAATTTGTTTTTAAGCTTGTCATTTAATATATTATTGCATTCTACGTATTTATTTGAGGTATAATTGGCAGGACCAAAGACAGTGTGCCAATTCTTTTACTCTTTACTGACATTAATTAGGCTGATTAAAAATTTACTTAGATAGACAGATAAACACTTTATTTCACACACGATATTAGGAAAAAACAATACACGAAAACTGTAAATAAAAATACAGACGATTTGATAACTACCTCCTTTTTTAAGTCGGTTAATAATAGTTACATGAAAGCGAATCCTATAATATAATGAGTAACTGTGTTACTTATTATATTATAGGATGCGCTTTCATATATTTTGTTACTCTTAAGATTTTTATTTTATTCAATGCAACATATTGGCTATTATAATTTATTTATAATAGTTTGCGAATCTGCGGGACTATGGGAAAGGCGATTTCACAAAATTTTAAGTCATTGCGACGAGTTTTAAAGATCTCGTAATGAGTCGTTGTTGAGTCAGTCGTTCAGTGAGTGTGTTTAGTGGTATAAAACTATTTTCATATTTTCGCACCGATTGAATGGTTATATAGTCTTTAAAGGACATGGGATATTATTAGTGTTTCAAGTAAAAAAGTAATCGTTTCTAAGGAGGTGTAATAAAAAAACCAACACTACAGTATTTATAACAATTTTTATAAATAATTTAATCAATTTATAATTATTTAGTAATCGTGTTACAATATTATAAAGCAGTACTGTCTTTCATTGTAGAAAATTTGAGCTCCTTAATTGATATTTTGACAATGTTGTTTAAGTGAAAACTCTGTAAGTAGCTCTGATAACACAAATATTTTCGTTCCACGCTTCATTAATTAAGATTTCCAAAGTTGAATCGAGGATTTGGTATGAAAATTTATTATTAAATGGGCGTTTAAGAAGCTGTACGAGTTCTTTGTTTTATGTTTAATGAATTTCTAATTGGTAACTTGAACTACGCTAAAATTTGGTTCCATTTCTTTACCTTCAAACTGATTATTTTTATCATTGACCGGCTAGCTAGCGTAATCTCACCTGATGGAAAGTGATTATGCAGCCTAAGTTAAAAAAGCACACTAAGCTAGGAAAGGGTAATTTAACTGTTATAGTTTATATACAATATCGTACAGGAACGCAATTTTTTTTACTTGTTTAAGCTTCCTACCAGGTCGGATACAGACGTATTAGGAAATGTAATAGTTTTTTAAATAAAATAAAACGATATCGATAGTTGATGCGAAAAACGATTTAAAAATATTTTATAATTAGTTATAAATAACTGGAATTCGATAAAATTAAAATCACGTGACCAAAAACTCGCATCGATTGGTCGCCATGTGTGATGTCGTTATATATTTACGAGTTACAAAAGTAGAAAGATTTAACGAATGGATTTTGAAATGTTGTAATTACAATGAGACACTAAAATTGTGACGTCACCCGCATTTTGTTTAGTTCGGATACTGCCGGCGTGCTTTTTTTTAATTACAGCGAAAAAATTAAAAGAGTTTTACTACAAAACTTAAACATAATCTGGAAATCAATCCTACAAAATATTTTCATAAGTCAATTTCCTGATATTACCCCGCTGGGAACCGTATCCGGGACCTACTCTTGCGAATTGAGTGCACCATTACGCTAGCGATGTCGTTATAAACATTGTAAAAATATGAAAATTATACTACAATTCACAGCTATAGTATAAGGAAGCTATCTTTTTTGTAGTTTAACATAAAATTTTCAATATTTCTGTAGTAAACCTCTTTTCCTTTAGTCGTAAGTTGTCTACTTAAGATATTTCTTTTGAAAGAGACAGCCTTTGTACGCTGTTGTATTTTCTCATTCTTGTTACAATAATTTCTTTAGTGTGTCTCATAGAAAAAAATTGTACACTTTGTTGAATTGATTATTTTTATTTTTAATAAAATTTTGTTGATAACACTAATGCCAGGTAAAATTGAGGTTTTGTTGGAATATGTACCTATGTTATAAGGGTCCTCGTTTTTACAATACACGACAACGAAGTAACACAAAGAAAAGAGAATGAATGCACTAGAAAAATGTGCGATTGTGTGTGTAGAGGTAAAGGTGGCCATTAAATGGCGAGGTGGCCATTAAATGGCGAGGTGGCCATTGAAATGAGAGTTGGTGTTTGGATATTGTTAACAAAATTAGGAATTTTTGTTTAGTTTGTGGTCAGGATTGGCCGAGTAGAACAACATATTTTCGTGGAGATTTATTTGCAGATTAGCCAGCAGCAACGGTACTGAAATATATAAAATAAATAATTTGTATATTGGTATAAGGTTTATAAATTATACATTTATTCATAAATACTTGTAAGGGTTGATTTTATTCATAATTCTTACTTAATATGAAGCGATACTGCCTCATTGGTCTAGTGGTTAGCATGTTCGACTACAGACATGAGGTCCTGGGTTCGAGTCCCGGGTCGGGCCAGTTCGAAATCGATATTGAGTTTTCTATTAAGATTTTCTCAATATTTGCCCGAAGTTGGGAAGTTGGCGGTGTGATTCACCCCCGTGCCTCGGAGAGCACGTTAAGCCGTCGGTCCTGCGCCTGATCTCTCTCTCCGGTCGTGTCGGATTGCCGTCATGTCGGACTATGAGAGTGAAGGAATAGAGAGTGCACTTGTGTACTATGCCTGCCAATCCGCAGTGGAGCAGCGTGGTGGGTCTATGCTCTAAAAACCCTCTCTCACATGAGCGAGGAGGCCTGTGCCCAGCAGTGGGACGTTAATGGGCTGCTACTTACTTACTTACTTATGAAGCGATACATTTAGGAGTTAGTATGTATACAAATCTCCTCGAAGAACAAAATTATGTGAAAGAAAAATAAGCGTTAAAGATAAAGCAAAGTTGAGTAAAATATTGGATCGCAAAAGGTCGCAACACCCCCATCGTGTCCTTGTACAAGTCAATTAGATTACAAGTATTGACTTTATTAATGACATTAAAGCTTTAACGGCATTTACATTACAATTACTGTGGGTATTGTAGAAGAATAATTATATTTAGATGCTTTTCGTAAATTTAATTAATATAAAAACGTAGAGAAATAGGAGTAACAAAAATAACAACTCTTTTGAAATGAAATAGCCAACACAGCGGGTGACAGCACTAGAAATAATTTGTACTGTATTGTGTGACAATATAATACTCGTATATTGATAATATCTAACATCTACATAGAAGTGCATCTGGTGCCTCAGTGGGCTACTCTATGAGTGTAATAGTACTGGAATTAGGTTACATACCAAAATAACCTTATCTGTACATGTAAAGTTATTTTGACGTTGCTACCAGGAATGACCAAATGAATAATATAAAAATATAATCAATCAAACATTGTACAAATATCAAGATCTGTATTCTCTTCCAATATTCGTTAAAGACTCTACCACCGGTTCAGAAAGTATTTAGTTATTGAGAAGAATCCGGCAAGAAACTAAATAGTTATGACTTTCTGTTCATATGTTCATTAACATAAAAATACAATTATCATTATGACACATTAATAAGAAAAGGTTTTTGAATCAGAGAAATACACTTAGCTTTGTATCGCAGAGCAGCCCAATTTACTAACACAATTAACTTAAACTGAGAAATAAGTAATTCCAATATTCGTCAACGACTAACTCTCCAATAACCCACACTCAATAAGAAAACAGGTGTTCGCGCCAATTGGTTCAACCAAATTCTTTTTACTTTCATAATACTCAATTGACAATCTTATTTTAAAATATAATCCCAACACCACTGAATACTTTCTCAATAGTTACCTGGCAATCTCAATTAATAATGTAACCCTAACACTATGCATAACATATTCAGAATTATAACACTTAAAAAAAAATTGTTGAACGAAAAATTACAGGTAACATACCAGTAACTTATTCTATACGAAACATATTTCATTAAACGGTGTGATATTGAAGCCAGAAGGCGCTGTAACGACTTATAATACCAATCTTTGATTGTTATCAAATTGTTGCTGAGAACATAGAAAATCCATAAACTTTCAATATTCCAAGTTAACTCGGGATTTGTTCCCAGGAGGTACTTGATCTGAATATCAAAAATGTGAAAACAGCCGTCAGTAATCGGAGCACGTATATCGGGACCCTATCACTTCCCTCTTTACTTACTCGTTGGGCGCCATCTGCACATTCGGCCTAATTTACTAACAAAGATTATGTTATATTGCAATATCTATCCTTACTATTATCCTTTTAATCAAAAAAAAGGAAATATGATATTCTACTACGCGATAATACCATCATGCTTGGGCTACGCATATATAATAAAGCAAATAAAATACTGAACATTCTACCACTTTCCCTTAAATTGTAAAGCCGTTGTGCTAGATTGGCTACAAAAGCTATCATAATTTGACACAGAATAGTTACTTGAAAACTACCTAAGACTAAGACTTTAAAAAAAAGCACCTCAAATAATATAAGAAATAAAGACAAAAATTGTATATGCTTTTAGGCTTCATAAAATGAACATTTCATTTAAAGGCACACGCTTCTTTAAAAAAAATATTAGAAGACATTCTAGACATGTCACTTTATAAGTTTAAAAACTTTATTTAATAAAGGCTTATCGAAAAAGTTAAAGGATTACTTGGACGATAAAAACAGTAGGAGTGAATAGACTGCTCTTGCCTTAATAGAATAAATTTATATCATATTATAATGATGGTGATAAATAAATGAAACCGGACTGAGTTTGTTGTGGGCTCCTCTCAGAACAAGACTTGAAGGAACCCTCGTAATTTTAGATTGTAAGACGTTCTCTAATATCATCAATAGTCGTACATAAGAAAAATTATTTATTTGCACAAAAGTACTGTGAAAGCCTACTTGAATAAATAATTTGAATTTATTCGTAGCCTATTGAAATCGGCCCCGACTTAGGTTTATATACACAGATTTCCAATAACTTAAAATTTTTGTCGTATTTTACTTGAAGTTACGAAGGATGTAAAGAAACAAAAGTATCGTTATTGTAAAAGTTAGATGTGGTACTCGTGTAGATGGGCTTGTTGAAGGGCGTTTTAATGGCCTCTTGACAGGATCTTGCCGGGCTCTCAAAGTCACTCCGTTGCTCTGATTGTACAGGCCGTTATGTGTGCTATGAATAACCTCTGAGAAATTTTATTTTGCCCAAAATTTAATTGAGCAATAAATTTTTATTGTAAAATTCATAACGCAAAACTTCACTTTCCAATAAATAAGTTTATACACTTGTTTAAATTCAAATTTACACCAATAATGAAATATTTTTCTGTTCATAATTGTATTTATTATACTTATGATAATATAAATAAAAACTTTAACAAAACAAGGACCGCCTTCAAAACAATCTTACAAATATATTAATATGCTCTAAAAAGTAAGATATAATTGCGTACTCGAATTCTTTTATAGTTTTCTTCGTATTCTTATATTCGGAGTCGGCGTCAGCCAAGGTAGATGTTCCCCTCGTGTCCTCTTGGCAGGTCCTGCGTCTCTCCCACCTATAGCTATATATGTAGGCGCCTCGGCTGACGCCGACTCCAAATATAAGAATACGAAGAACACTATAAAAGAATACGCAATTATTTCTTACTTTTTAGAGCATATTAATAAATTTGTAAGTCTCTTTTGAAGGCGGTTCTTTTTTTGTTAAAATTTTTATTAATTTTTTGAATTTTAGTGAATTTGAAGTAAACGTGCTGCAGTGCAGCAACAAACGTAAGCTCATTGCTATTTGATTGCAGACACTTATATTTTCTGCCATAAACCGCACCCTTACCGTAAGCCGTTGAGGAGATCCATTGATCTTCATATTTAACTACGACTAGCACTTGACCATACCGAAGTTACGGTAGGCAACTCAAACATCTCGATAGTAGGCTATAGGATGCTGTCGAGTATCATTCATTTGCTCCAAAGAATTGAAGAGTTCCGTCACTTTGTCATGGATTCCATCATCAGAACCTAATCAAACTATCACAAAACAACCCTTGAAGTATATATAATGCAAATTTAACACTAATCCGGCTTTCTCATCTCAAAAATGGAACCCTATGACGAGCACCACTTTTCAATTAAAAAAAAATCATCAGGATTGGTCTATTCAGTCGGGAGATATGAGGTCACAAACATAAAAAAATACAGACGAATTGATAGCCCCTCCTTTTTTTGAAGTTGGTTAAAAAGCTTGCATATCGAAAATAGATAAACTACGCAAAATTACAGCCATTACGCCATCATTTAGACCTTAGATATCACAACAAGTAAGTATCTTACAAGAAAATAAAAATATACGTCGCTGTATATACTTTATCACTCGTCGAAGTAACAAATGTGTGCAATTATGTACTCACCCGCTGTTATCTAAGAACTTTGCGGTGTAAGTTAACTACAAAATAACACGAAGCCCTAACACAGTGTGAAGTGATTAATTGAATCCATTTATGCACTAGTGCTATCTTTTATACCGTTAATGATCTAAAATGATGAATAATTATTATACGTCTAGCCAAAGCGTACTAATTTATTTTTTAATTACAAATATACGTGGTCCTGGATAATATTTCAAATATCAGAAATTCTTACTTCACTTTTATAAACTCGTAGATTTTTTGAAAAATACAGAGAAATAATTTTTCTTATTGTTCACAGCGCTTGACTATAATTTTACCTCATGGCAAGTGATGATACCGTCTAATATAGATTGGTACTATTCGGGTTATAGGTACTTTACCTTGTATAGTTTCTACAAAACATTGTGTCGTAATTTTTTCTTAACAACATTTCTTTGCTGGTAGCCTCGAAGTGGAAAATTCAATTTAGTAAATTTGTACCATTCGGAATCAAACCAAGAACCTCTGCTAACAAACAGAGTACTCGCACCAATGCGCCAACGAGGTGTAAAAATAATACATATAAAATGATGTACACAAATAACATCCGACCTACAGATATTATATCTGATATGTCTTTTAAAAAAGATTTATTCCATGTTGTCAGATAATATTTAATTTATCCGCTTTTTTCTGTTTCAACAAAAATGGAAATTTAAAACAATGCACTTTTCATGATGTCATTCTACTCCATTCATTTTTATTCTGTACGCTCGCATTTCGTAATAAGCATTCATTTAGGTGCAATTTTACCTTTCAGAAAACAAAGCTGCTTGTCGCTACTTATTATCAAGTAGAAATTATAGTAATTAACTAACGATAAAATGAGCTAAGTCTTTTAATTTGCTTTCAGTTAAAAGATAAGGTTTTATATTACAAAGAACTTTGTGTAAATTGAAACTCTTAAAGTTTCTAAATACTTTTAAATACGAAATGAAATGTTAAATAAATACTTATGAATGTAATATACTAATTAAAAACAAGTAGTTGTATTGTAAAAATAATTACGATGTCATTGCGGTCACTGTGTGAACGAAGTCCAGTGTTCGATTCCGCGCATGCCAAAGGTAATTTTGTTTTCTACATATATATCGTTTGCGCAGATATGAGACTTCGGTGATAGGCTCTAATTACGATCCTTTTCGCAAAAAATTGCATTTAACTGCTAATTAATACACAATGAGAATCATTGTACACGTGAAATTAATAAAAAAATTAATAATTGTCGTCTTCATATTTTTTGATAACTAATTAAATACTGCTTTTTCATCTGCTTACGTTTGTATAAATTTTATTAAAGTTGTAAATTATATCTCCGGATGTAAAGCTTTTATAAATATTAATTCATTCACTAAATTTAATTAATTAATATAGTAGGTACACAAAAATTTTACAGCGTCACTTTTTCATATTACTTGTTAGTATATTACAATTTAATATGAGATTCTCTGTATTTTACATCGATGAATTTGTTCAAATATTTAATTTAAAATTGAATATTATTTGTGCTTAATAAAGTGATATCAACACGGATCAGTACAAAGAGCAATATCGAAGGATTAATTGCGTAATTTATCTCTCAGCCTGTGCTATACGTAACATCGCCTCGTTCAGGCAATCTATCTATCAGCCTGTTTTCCCCGTATTATCCACTCTAATCACATAATCCAAAACGAACCGCAAAATCAACCTCATAAAGATGTATTTATTTTGGCTTTTACACTTTAATATACCCTTATATTGGTATACTAAAGAGGAAGACGAAGGTAATATATTTTGTTTTATAAAATCAATAAATTTCTTATAACGCCCTGTGCTTTTTATTTATTGAATGAGACTGATTTAAACACTCAGCTATGTAACGCTCGTACCAATTTTTAAATTTAAAATGAATTTAAACTCAATTATAATGTACAATATATAACACAGAAATGAATCGCAAAATGTGTTGGTAAGCGCATAACTCAACAACGCCTGGGTCACTTTTACAATTATTTTTTTTATAAATCTTCGTTGAAGTCCAAGGATGGTTTTGCTTCGAGAAAAAATCGAATAAATGTAGGGGAAGCCACCTAAAAACAGCTCTTTTCTGTTTCCCATACAAGGGTTTTCAAACTTAGATTTATATTTAATTTAACCTTTATTCCTATCCAATAAAGTTCATAATAAATTACAAGTACTTACTGTTGCCGAAGCAATGTAGGTGTTTTCCTAACGTCAACGAGTCAATTTGTACTTTATTGCCGCTGCACAAAGTTCAAAATCAATTAAATAGTCACAACCCAACCAAATTGGATAGTCACAAAATATATATATAGTACTGCTAGTAGTATTCGAAAATCATTCGTAAAGCTGACATCAGCCACATTTAAAGCCTTTTTTTAACAGAACGAAGTCCGTTGGACCTGATAGTAGACAATAAATCAAATATACAATAAAACATATAACAACAAAAATGTTATACTTTGTATTACTAACCTCGCTTTGAGTAAATTTTCACTTCGGTCCTGTGTACTTAAGCATAACCAATGTTTTTGAAAATATTCTTGCAAAGTTTAAGTTGCATTGTTATATCATAGGATGCCTATTGGCAAATAGTGTTCGAGGCATACAAAAATATTTTGATTCGATGATGATACAATTAAGAGCTCAAAATATAACCATCTAAAAGTACATGAAATAAATAGCTAAAAACAGTATTTATTTTTCCAGACACAATCACTATTCTTGTTCAACCTACATACAACATTTTTCTTACGTCCCATTTCTAACCAAGGACGGACTTTCCCGGTTATTATTAATTAACTTGGCGAGAAGTGGTTTTCCGTCAAAATGGCTAGCCAAAATTGAATAGAGGTTAAACCTCTTGGGATCTAGGCCATGTTATACACGTTATAAAGTAATGGGAACAAATTCTTGATATGAAGACTCCAGTTCAATTTTCTTCAACGCTTTTACAAAATAACCTATTAGCCGTCATTTTTATATAGTTAATAAAAATATATATACAACAATATGTGAATGCTCTACATTGGAGAACCATTTGCTTAATAATTTAATTAAGCTTATACTGCTAATCCAATTACAATAAAACGTTGTCAAATTATTTTTTTTCAAACGTTGTAGTGCGCGATTCCTCCACGTCCTTAGGCATTGCAATGCATGCTGGGCTTCACAACTTGGAATAAGAAAGAAATCAAACATGCCCGCATTAAAAAAAATCAATGAGGCACACGTATGTAACCATAACAATTGATAAATAAACGTACACAGCGTTTAAAGATTCGAACTTTCCCAACAAATGGTGGATTTGTTAATAACGGATAGAGTACTGATGATTTAAAAGTCAGTTATAAAAGAAAACCCTAGTAAAAATTATTTCTGATGTCGAAATTGAACCACATACAAATTAACATTGCTTTTCAAAACATGATAGCAGTCTGTTTCAGACGGTAGTTTTAATAAGCAGTTTCTTTTTTTATCATGCTTCACGAGAGGTTTCGCTAAGCCAACAAAATAAATCAGTAAAGCGGGGAATAGCCCATTATGCCGTAGTATCTTGTATTTTTTTCTATATTGTTGCTGAATATCAGCGAGCGTGCCTGTTTATCATTAATTAACTTTACCAGTTACGTTCTCCCGTCACTTGTGCCTAAATATGGAAGCTAATAGTTTCCAAGCATAAAATTACGTCAATCATTTGTGATATATCGCGTTATTGTTGAAATAGTTATTAGAGTACTGGCTTCACATATTAATCTAGTACTTATTTAATTGACAGAAATATCTTATAATATTAAAAAAGTTTATATATTAAAACATTAAATTTTTCGTTTTAAATAATGATCAACTTACCATTCCATCTGCAGACGAATCGGCAGATTATATACTTTTATATACTTATATATATATTTTTATATATATTTATTATTTATTATATATATTTTTTATATACTTTTTTGGTATGCAAAAAATTTACAACTAAAAGTACTCACACTCTTAAAAGCTATTATAACAACACACACACAGCTAAATAAAGGCATGTTTGACTACAGATATATGAAGTCCTGGGTTCGAGTCTCAGATCGGGCCAATTCAAAAATCAATATTAAGTTTTCTATTAAGATTTGTTCAATATTTGCCCGAAGTTGGAAAGGTGGCGGTGTGATCCACCCCCGTGCCTGAGTGAGCACGATAAGTCGTCGGCCCTGCGCCTGTTCTCTCTCTGGTCGTGTTGGATTCCTGTCACATCGGATTATGAGAGTGAGAGAGTGGTGTGTTATGCTTATCAACCCGCAGTGGAGCAGGGTGGTTGGTCTATGCTCTAAAACCCTTTCTCATATGAGTGAGGAGGCCTGTGCCCAGCAGTGGGACGCTAATAGGCTGCTACTAATATTGTTAATGTATTTAATTTGATATGGATTTAGTGAAAATTTGTTAATTTGAAATTACAAACACACTCCAATTTCAATTATCGGTATGGATTGTTAATTTTAAGTCTAGTTTTTAAGGGCCTTCTACACTACAAAGTGTGTCACGTTGGGTGGGCCACGCACCCAGTGAGGTCTCAAACTAATATTTTTAAAATCAAAGACACCATTTTTCTTTAATTAATTAAACGAAATAATTCTCGTCGAAATTGAATTCTACAAGAAAGCGGCGTGGAAGGAAACTAATACATTTTCCGACACTAGAGCTTGCAGGTAATTGTGGCAGCAAGTTTCCGAACGTGCGCGCAATTTTGATGAAGATCGCCACAGCTTGTGGTTTGTGCGGACTTACTTTTACAGTATCCCTCAGCGGACTTTATTAATGACGTCTTTGCACAGCGGCAACTTTACCAGAATTAGGTGTTAGTTGTTTACAGTTCTATTCCATGTTGAATATTAGGTTAGAATATTCACAGAAAAACTGCTATTGCAACAAATAACTCATTTAAACTGTATTAATGAGTGAATGCCACGATGCATGTTTATTTGACATTGCGCCTGAGTAAAATAGCTAATGGTCAAGACTTAAGGTAGTTAATATAACACTTCTCAAATGTTATTATATAAGCCCCCAAAAATTTAATTTTAAAATAATTAGTGAGAAGTCACTTATTGGCTGTGGAGAAGATATGGTGAATGACATTGGAAAAAGTACATGAAATACTATTAATAACAAGTGCAATAAACTTAATGTTAATTTTAATTTAGCGTTCCCCACAATGTCAGGTGCATAGTTCCCGACCCTGTGGAAATATCACAAAAACCATTTTTAGTTGGCACCACGGTATGTCAGCGTGATGTCTCTTGATAATTCACAAGATACTACAGGCGATTCGTCCTTACCTGGAGCAAAGGCTTTCTAGGGGGTACGAGATGCTCTCCTACCGGCTGGTACACATTCGGACCGGGCATGGTTGTTTTGGAAAATTCTTGCACCGAATCAGCTGAGAGGAGTCACCCAACTGCCATCAGTGTGCAGCTATGAACTCATCACACCACACTGTGGCAGACGGCGTAGCCTAGGCACCTTAGCATCGCCTCTTGATGGCACTGATCGGTGGGGACCTCTCACTGCGGAGCATTGTAAGTACGATGCTCTCCAGTGAGAGGTGTAAGGCGGGACTGGCCTTCTTCTGCGAGACATTAGTCTCGCTAAAGGAGGCCCGCGAACGAGAGAGGAAGAATGCAGTAGGTGCCCGCTCTCACCGTCGAATGAGGCGGGATACTATGCGGCGCATGTTTGTGCACCTGCTCTCGCTTCCGTAAATTAGGTAGAAATACGCACGCTAAACTTCTGGTGTCTCACTCGCGGATGAAGAGGGTTCCGCTGGGTACTGCGAGCTTTTCTCCTTCACCGAGTCCCACACTCCCAATTTTTGGGTCGGGGTTTGTACGTAAAGGCATTTCCCAGAGAAAAAACGACACTTCCTGAATCCGACCATCTGGATTCTATAAAATTACTTCAAATAAAAAAAAGATTTAAGCAAAGCCCCTTTAATTACGACGTAAAGCCTATCTATATGTTTTGGAACATATCACCAACTTCTAAACATCCAAATGCTCAGCTTCAAAAGTTTGCCTCTATTTATCAAGTTCTCAGGGCTTTGTTTACGATATCTGTGTTGACTTACACTTGTTCTTTATCCGTCGTAATCCGGCCTCCACCTAAACATCGTTCATTCGGCACCTATCCTCGTGTTAAGATAAGAAAAGGGATGTCGTAAACTTGAAAATAATCTTTTTATACCACGAGCGCCAATGGGATTCTAACTTAACTTTTAGCAATACAAATGTTTGACTTCGATTTATATATCGACACCTATTATAAGGAATATTATGACTTACCTTAATCCTGCTCATAATGCTAGTTTTTATTGATACTGATTCTAATTGATTGCTTTCTCAGCTCACACTATCATATATAAATCTTGTTAAAGTTTTTAATTGTTAATAAAATACTTCTTTATTCATCGACTTCAGTTGAAATACTTTTTAAAACTTGCATGGATTAAACTTTATGTCCATACTATGTTTTTCAATATAAATCCATTTTTGTAAAACAAAATATAAAAAGTCACTGGTTTAAAGATTTGTTTCTTTGTAAAAAGCTTACAAAGTCTGTATGAAATGGCGCGAGTTAAGTATAAAATAAGTTGAGTATTAAGTATAACAAAAATAAAGACGAACATTTTTTTCTTTTGAGTTGCAAGAGTTTTTAGGCTAATCTTCTAGGTAAGTCATCACAAAATCTATGACGGAAAGGAAGAATTGCAACATTATAAATAAATATAAAATCACCGACACAGAGAGTGATAGTTATACGTATAATTCGAAAAATGTGTGAAGCCTGTCAATCTGCATTGTAGCTGCATTATAGGTTTAAACTCCAAACCCAATGAGTGAGGTCGCCTAGCAATACTTTATGTTGTTATTTACTTTACTTTTCACTCAAAATATGCATCGTATTTGGTAACGCCACTTTTGGCAGTACTTTGTTTTTTATATTTGGATGGTGCCGCGTAATGACATCTTTTCCCAAGTACCCGACCTTTTCCCTCGCGTGCATATACTTACTTCGCATCCGCCGCGACAAGTTGTGTTTCGCCCACCGCATATAATTCCGCTCGAATGCTTAGCTAACCGTCCAGAAGATAAAACCAAGTGCTCGCTAACCGCCTAGATGACCGGGAGTGCACGATAACCGCATGAACTATCAAAGGAGTGAGCCGCTAAACGTGTAAAAAAGGGACAGTGTTCACAGCCACGCCCGTGCACAGCCCTACTTCGAGAAGTAGCAGGATTGCCCGACACTCCAGGTACCTGCAGGCGATTCCTTTCTCCCTTCGTCTAATATTACCTCTTACGCGGACACCGCACAAATTCTGAAATCCTTCTCTTCTTCTACATCGCACCGCTACAAAGTCCACATTCTAATTCAACCCGCTCACATGAACGGTGGCATCCTCTGCGTCGCCGCCCCAGTATTATTTTGTAATGATATTTTTTAAAATTTATCATATTTAGTTTTACAAATGCCTTTTTGTTTACTGCCTCTCTTTGTTCAAAAGGTTGCATGGAAGATATCGCTATAAAACGATAAGATCACCCTCTATATAGCCACTTCTTAATTAATATGTGTTTGTCTTTTTTGTTAATTTTTTTTTTTTTTTATGTTATCTATCATTTACTGCCGATATTTATTATTCGGCATCTTTTTGACCTATTCTACTTAAACCTATTTTACATTTACAACTTACTATCTACTTATTAATAAAATCTATCATTATTTTATATTTACACTCTATCAATACCTAAACTTATATTCCATTTCTACTTATTCTATTAAATCTAAATTGTTATATGTGTTAACTGGATCTTAATCTACACCTATGTTCTGTGATGGCTTATTTTAATAAAGTATATTCTTATTGTGTATGTACAATTGATTATATCTGTATTTTACTTCGCGTATTTCGTCCCGTTAGACCTTCCCGCTAATTTAGTTATAGTAGTATTCTATTAGCGTGTCTCTGGCGTTGTCATCGCTGATCGCTACACTTAAACTTTTTTTATCGATCGAATACCCGATCGATCGATCGATCAAATATTTTTGTTAAAATTGTGTACAATAAAGTGAAAAAATAACGAAAATGTATGTATATTTTGAGAGGGCTTCAATCTGGTCAACATATTTTTAACTGGTTATTAATCCAGTGCCTCTTCTGAATTCTCGGATTAGCTGCTCCCAAACAGGTCCAGAAAGGTTTACGTTCATTTATGTCACGTGGCATTAAGCCGACGACTCACCTGCACGTCATAATATTACAAAAATTTGATCCGGGAGGTTTATAAATGAATGTTTGTAAAATTTTATCCATATCAGCGCAAACCTTTTCAATACTTTCTAAATAAAAATGTATTGTGAGGTCACAAAAAAATGTGCTTTCCCAATTCCTTCAATCACATAAGATGTTGGCATTCCAAATGCGACACGAGTAAAAACACTTCAATTATAATATTTCTTAAAGTGTCGTAACTTACTATTATGGACTCGATCTACTACGGTCGCCTATAGTTCATAATTTGGATACAGGTTTTTTTATGCTTTTTAATTAGTTAACACTTTCACTATATGTATTTATCTATATGTATTTATATTTATATCTTGATAATAATAATTTTATTTTATTTATTTATTCAAATTCAAACACATTTTTTAAACTTGTCTTATAGAGATTTGTGATTAATA
The DNA here is from genome assembly GCA_015832385.1 of Elymnias hypermnestra. Taxonomy (NCBI): domain Eukaryota; kingdom Metazoa; phylum Arthropoda; class Insecta; order Lepidoptera; family Nymphalidae; genus Elymnias; species Elymnias hypermnestra. Next base: position 3,288,201 of record JACTOM010000855.1, read on the forward strand.
CTGTTCTAAGAGGACCTCGATTTAATTTTTTTCTTATTAAGATCCCATAATTGACAGAATTTTTAACATAATTTAGATAAGAAAACGTCAAATTTAACAAAAGGCATATGAAAGAAAAACAGGGGCATTAGAACGGATGAAAAAGCAAAGAATGCGTAAAGATTAATGCTTAGTCATCTGAAGTGAGAGATAAAAAGGGACAGAATATTGCGAAAAGGTATATAATAGGAGAAAAGCTCTTAAATTTGATATAATGAAGAAAATGTGCGTTCACCTTTCAATGTGATTACTTAGCTATATATAATAAACTATTATATACATTATATCTTCGTAATAGTAGTAATATTCATGAAATTGTTTTAATAAATTACAGCCAACCTTAATAATTTATATCCAAAATAGCTACAAATTATGTAGGGTTGCCAAAAATAACATATATATCTATTGCACTGTGTATTAAATAATTACATCGGGTTACGGATGTTGGGTCATACAGTATAGGTTCAAAAATTTTTTTTACGAGCATGTTTACTCATTCAATAAATAAATTTATATAAGAATAACTCAAACAAACTCCATTAAATCCCAAAGTGTTGATCACGTGTCAGACAAATTTTCAAAACAACATTTTTTTACTTCGACATATAATAATCATGCGTAAGTTATTAAAAAAAAACAGTGTCATTAATTCAAACTTATTATTAATTTAAACAAACATAAAGCTTGTCATTAATTTAATATAATGATACTGAAAACTTTGTTGGTCATGAAATAGGCTACACATTATTCTAAAAGAACATGCATACAACCACACACAAGGCACACACACTTTAATCTCGCTCTTCATACAACAAACACTCACACATCCTCACGCACGCACACACGCACACACCTGTTTGCATGGTGTTTCATTTAACATAATACACTATTTTCTAGTAATTAAATAATCTATTTGCCAACTAAAAATGTTATATTACACTTAATCGATCATAAAACCTCACAATTAATCTGTGTAGTGCAAATCCTCTTAATACACTTGTAAACTCACAAGGAAGTCTCTGCCTATAGTTGTTGATGAAATGAAATGTAATAATGTAATAAATATGTAATATGTAATGTCCTGTAAATGTATATTAAAAAAAAACTATACTCTTCAATTTATTAGCTATGTTTTGTGGCAGCTATGTAATTTCTCAAATGGGATTCTGGGTAAATCTTAGTATTAAAATCACTTTGCAAGATTCAAGCTAATCGGGTACTATAAATACTGAAAGAGTGGCAATATTCCAATAGAACCATCTACGCTATAGGTTTGGTGATTCAATGTAAATTGTTTAGTCAATGGACGCAGAAATGGCCCATAAACAACACGATCGTGAATTCAAATCGCATATTACGTACTTCGACCAGACAGGCTTTGTAATATTAACATTATAACCGGTTTAGGATTAATAATTGACATAATTTGAAAATAACAGCTAATTTTGCACCAGGTTTTTTTCTGATAGATACTAGACGATTTTATAAACTTTCTTTATTAGTGATAGAGTAGCAGTTGATCTTATGATACCTGACGGCTAGTAGACCTATAGTCTATGATGGATTGGTCTGTTAAGGTTTCTAAACAACATCGCACCGGAACGATTATTTTATTTCGCAGCTTGTTTTTGCTCGAAGGATATCTGGCCGCGGCTGAAGCTCTCACTATTTAATTTTAAAAAATATATTCTTGTATTTATCCTGCCAAAAATCAAAAATAAGATCTGTGTTTACAAAGCAGACGCTCGCACCATTTTGATAGAAAGGCCGTTTTATAGTAAAAGAGTAAGTTGATTCCTAAGAAAGAGTATTTTTTAATTCATTTAGGGCTAGGCAAGTAGCAGGATTTAGAGATTTGAGACATTAGAATTCCCGGCGTGAGGAGTCGCCTTTTTGTCATCAATGTGATGCTATTCATATGGCGAACCATAATTCTGTGAACAAGTCAAAGTGAAGTGTAATAGACGCAATGCTTGGCAGTGAGACGAGACGGAGTGCAGTTGCTACGAAGCTACCATCTCGTTGAAGATGGCAAAGGAGAGACACATTGAAGTAGCAGCACGTGCCCCTCTCCATCAAAATCGTTTTTAACGTATATCTTAAGCCAACAGTGGAGGCAGAGCCAACAGTAATCTTACTTAAAATGCGTCTGCTCAATCCAACAAATGATTGCTGAACCTTCTTCACCCTAAAATAAGCCACAGTAAATTGTTTTTATTTCTTGTACTAATCTTGTGTATTTCGCTTTTTTCTGAATACTATTTGTCGTTGTCTTCGTCGTCATTTCAACCGATACACGTCCACTGCTGGACAAAGGTCTACTGTAATGACGTCCACAAAACCCGAACTTGTTCACCTAGTGGAGGTCTATCTACACTTCGCCGTATGGTGCAGAGTCGCTATTTCATCACCTTCGCGGCCCGAACATCCATCGGTTCGTCGGAATATGTGCCCTGCCCATTATCACTTGAGGTTCACGGTTCTAAGGTCTGTGTCGGAGACTTTGGTTCTGCTACGAATCTCCCCATTTCTGATTTGATCGCAAAGAGAAACTCCGAGCATAGCCCACTGCATTGCCCCTTGAGTATCTCTGAGCTTTCGTATGAGGCCCATAGTCAGCGACCACGGTTTGGAGCCGTAGGTCATCACTGGGAACACGCACTGTTCCAAGAGTTTTGTCTTCAGGCACTGAGGGATATTTGATGATTATTTTTCGTCAAATATCCCTCAGTAGCGACGAATATTATTACGGATATATTACATGTTATTTAATATATATTGCTACTTCTGTGAGAATTGATGTGTCTTTGAATATTTTTTTAAGGAAACACGTGATCCCAATCGACATATTGCACGTATTGCTTTTTTTTTTGGAATAAAAGCATCAATGTCCGCCGCCTTTCCCATAACAGTATGCCGTAAGACATAATGCTATGAAAATAAGCAAAATACACCATTTTCGCAGTTTCGACATCAGTATATTGTCTTATCTTTCTAACAGGAAATGCAGCTGAACAAAGTTTGCTTGCCAGGGTCTCAATATGGACACCCAATAAAAGACCAGAGTCTAAGGTTATTTCTAAGAAGAGTATCGACGTAACTGTTTTAAGTGGACTACTATCTATTTGGATATTTTACAGACTTCTTTTGCATTTGGTAAAGGTAACTCAACACACTAAGTCTTTGCCGAGTTTAATATTAAACTATTAACTGATAACCAACGTGAGACATGTGACAGGGTACTATTTACATCATCATAATTTTCTACATTTAACAACAACGAAGTATCGTCATCAAATAGAAATATATCATATTTGTCTTTCAAGTTTTATGCTAAATCATTTATATATTTTCAGAACAAAAAAATAACCAAAGTATTAATCCTTGTGGGACACCCATTTTATAGGTGAACCAAACGATTCAACGCCGTTTACCAATACCTTTTAATCTCTTTTCGAAGATAAGAGCTCAACAAATTAAGTGCCCCATCCCTCATGCTAGGCGGAATCGTTATGAAGTTCTTTACCTTGAACACCTTAAACTCTTTTTTTGGCTTCAACTTCAACTTGGCTTGTCAGAGAGAATACGCGAGCCAACCACTGACAAAACCAAATCTGCTTGACGAAGGTGCCGTTAGGTTTTCGTAGATTATTCTGGCCCAGATATAAGTCCAACACACGGCAGGGGTGCCTGAAAGCATTTCCCAACGATAAAAAAAATTTCAGTCGCCTCTAATAGCTGAATATTAGGTCTCCTATTTTGAACTTTGTAATGATCTTGTAAATCCGTTATTAGATTGAAATCGGAAAACATATTTCACTAAATTTGTTCGCTATAATAAAAATATCACATATAGAATTGAAGGAAATTGTTTCAATGCATCATAAAAGAATAACGACCGTGACAGGACTCGAACCTGCAGTCTTCGGATCCGAAGTCCGACGCCTTATCCATTAGGCCACACGGTCTATGTAATTAGCGAAATAACTCACTATCACCTTCAATATACTTTGGCGAGGGAAAACAAAGCTTATCTAAATGACACAATAAGGCTTTTCGATTTCCAGTTAATTTTCACATATATCAATCACGGGGAAGGCTTGGATATCAAGGAATTGATTGCGTAATCTATCTTTACGGGAGCTCCACGTAAACCAATTCTACTCGGATAATACGATTATATATCTTAGGTTCCTTGAATATGACTCTTAATATTACATATCTACAATTACTCAATATATATAAACACAAATTTTTCTCTGTCTGTAAATGTCTGTAACCAACTTTGAAACCATCCTAACGACGTGCTCCCAAAATGTTCCTTTAGAAACACGATAAGGCGAAGATGGTTTTAGAGCACCAAACTGATGAACTCGTGGTAATTAAATAATAATTACCTCGATCATTTAAAATTTAATAAACAGATTTTCTTCTGGACTTAAGTAAATATTCCGTAGGGACTACACTGAATACGAGTAGTATAGCTTTTATATTATTTCTTAAACTTGCAGTGGATGAAATTTATTGTTAATAGAGTTTTTTTTGTATTGTTAATACATTTATTATTGAAAGCTTACGTAAAAAAATCGTACAGTAATCAATAATGATAATAAATATGTAATGATATTTTTATTGCCACAAATAAATAACTATTATAAATATAAGTTCTCACGAGTCCGAGTAATACACGTATACCTTGTTGACATTAATGTTTACAAGTAAAAAGGTATCTGTTTATTCAGCAAACAATGCGACGTCGGCTTACCGCCTTATCTCGGGATTAATATATATCTTAGCCAATTTACGCGACTTCGTGTTACATGATGAGCCTTTATTTGCAGGATCAGGTGCGAGCTTTTTGCTTTGTAAGAAAAAGTTTCCCGATTAATTACAGAACATTCTTTATTATAATTTGCTTCTAGAACTAGATCACAGTTTTCTTGGTTTAAGCTAGCCCATTCAAGTAAGTCAAATTCTTTCGATATTTGTGATAATTTTTTCTCATTACGTGTGATATATGGTGTCAATTTCAAATATTTGTCAAAAGTGTTAGAAAAACCATAAAAAGGGAGGACAAATTCAAGTATGATATAAAATAAATAACTTCGAAGCTTATGTAATCCTTGTCCAAAGTATCATTAACAAGATGTAACTGTAACAGTTTATATTGAAATAATAATGGGTTGCAATTATTCTTACGCTCCGCCATCATAATTGTGGACAATTAATCGAAAGGTAAAGCCTATAAATTCCGTCGCCGCAACAATATATTACAAAAATCGATAGCGATTATTCATTTTTGAGTGCTGCGTAATTTCAAACAATGGAACCAGAAAAATACGGACTCGAGTGTACGACAATCAATTTTTATCCACCAATGAATATTATAAAGGTTTGGTATATAATGAACTCTTTGTGTTTAATGGCGAACGATAACTTGCATTTTGTTTGGAACTTAATGCAGAGGTCAAAATACTGTTTCAAATATGCAAATATAATACATTTTTATGTCAGTTTATGAATGTTAATAGATAATGTACTTTCCAGCAAAAGCGTACTGCCAGACAAAACAAATGCAATTACATTTTAGAGTTTACATGATGTATCGAGACTATAAGAGATAAATTACTTCATACCAGCGCGATTCGATCTAAGATTGTATCATTAAAATAAACGTATAGAAAGTTTTTTTTAAGTACTTTAATACTCGTGGTTCAGGACAATGGTTGGCAAGTTTGAGCATCAGGGTAGCACCTGGAGCGGATAACCTGCTTCCACCAGTTCCTGTCCAGCGTCTCTATTACCACGGCGTAAAATTTTGATGGTCTTGGTTATTATTTGTATAATTCCTGTACATAAACAATTATCGTTACAGGTGGCATTGCAATATATTCTCGATTCTATGCTCGCCCTTTTCTGATAAATGAACTATAAAATGATATCGGTAACGCCTGAATAAATAGAAATAAAGTGTTAAAAATCGTCGCCCTTCAGCGGACAAAAATAATACACGCCATCATTTAATTAATAACTCATTAAAAATATATATTTTTCAAAAATCAATAGCGATTATTCATTTTTGAGTGATGCATAATTTCAAACAATGGAACGACAATTACGGAGTTTTGCTAAGACTATATAGTTGAGTTTGTGCTCAATGGCGTACAAAGACTTACACTTTGCTTAGCTTGCAATAAAAAGTAGTAACTAACGACGCTGTTCCACTGGTTTTGTTCACAAGTGCACTCTCTATTCCTTCAATCTCATAGTTCGATATAACTGCAATCAGGCGCAGGATCGACAGCTTAATGTGCTCTCCGAAGCACGGGTATAGATTTCAGTCGGCGTCAGGCAAGGTAGGTGTGTCCCGCGTGTCCACTTGATAGCTCCGGCGCCACTCACACCTATAGCTATGTATGTAGGTGCCGACTTTGGCTGACACTGTCTCCAAATATAAGAATACGAAGAACTCTGAAAGTGAATACGCAAATATTTTTTACTTTTTAGGGCATAGTAATCTGGAATAGTTTACTTTGAAGGCAGTTTTTATTTTATTATAATTTTTATTTATTTTTTAGATTTTTAGTAATATGAAGTACACTAATAAATTTTTCTGAATATATGTACACGTAAAACATGTGTTGCTCATAAGAGACAGCACCGTTGAAATGAATGAACAAAATGAAATTTTCATGGGTACCGCCACAACCTGGATCGAACTCAACCTCTTTACAGGTCAGTTAATTTGCTACCTCTGTACCATCAGTTTTTTATATGATAGTCAAGTTCATCACTGATACGCAAAATTTCCAACCCCCCCCCCCCCACTCGGCTCCCACACATTTCACACATAATAATTACTTTACTTTAAGTAATTATTGCAATGCAGTAAACGTAAGCTCATTGCAGTTTGATTACAGGTAGTTAGATATTCTGCCACAAATCGCACCCTTACTGTAAGCCGTTGAGGAGTTCCATCGATCATCATATTTAACTACGACAATTACTGGACTATAATTACCTTACGATAGGTGACTCAAATATCCCGATAGACTTGAAGATTCGGCGGAGTATCGTTAATATGCTCCTAAGAATTGAAGAGTTCCGTTAGTTTGTCATGGATCCCATGATCAAAACTTAAACAAACTATCGTCAAACCATCCTTTAAGTACTACCTTTCCAATAAAAAACGAATCATCGAAATCGATTCGCGTTATATTGAGTTATTCGTCCATTTGTCGAGCATATGCTTAATGCAAAGTTAAGATTAATGCGGTTTGGACCCAACGGGAAGCATTACCCTCCATATAAAACAGAATCTTCGAGATCAGTTCACCTAGTCGAAAGTTATGAGGTAACAAACATAAAAAACGAATTGATAGCCGCCTCCTTTTTTGAAGTTGGTTAAAAAAATATGTTTAATACGAGTATATAAAAACGAAGCAATTAAAAGCCTATTAACGTCGACCCTCCGGCAATAGAGAGAGGATTTTAGAGTTTAAATATACTTGCTTTGTTGAATACACCTGAATTTCCCTTTTTGCCCTGACATTGACGTCGCAGCGCATTTCAAGATGTAATTCTTCATTTTACGTATTTTTTTTATGTTTTTTAAGTTCTGATCTCGGCTCTTGTACTTTTAACCAATAGATACATAAACATATAAGGGACGTTAAAGATTCGACCAAAATATTACTTTCATTATTTGCTAAGATCCAGTTACTGGTCTAGTTTCAAGGTCGGGTAATATTTCACTAGACAATACCTGGAACAGTATATTACTAATTTCCTCGCGATATTTCTTTAATAGCTGACAAGTCAACAATAGAGTTTGGTCTGTAAGTAATATCAAGATTATATTTTGACGCGACACTGTAAAAAGATAGTAAATAAAAATATCTCAAATCATCGTATCGTTTAAATAAAACTCTATATTACTGAGAGCCAAATTAAAATGTGTTTACGGACACAAACGAGTACACATAGGAAGTATGCTATTTTATCGACATTTAAGATTTATTGCACGTAAATATCTTAAATAAAAATTACGAATATTCTTTCCCTACAATATTGCAACGGTGTTGAAAATATAAAAAAAAAATTATGTTGCTTTTATTATTATAATATTCATTAAACTTCAAGAAATGTATTTAACATATTAAAAGAAGATAAAGTCATTAAATAAAACCAGTAAAATTAGGACTAATGGCAGATTTCTAATTGTGTCAAATTACTTGTATCTTTATTCAAGCATTTTTTTAGATACTTTATATTTATGCAGAATTTGAAATTGTTATTTTAAAACCAGTAACATACTGTGCCGAAGTAAAACGTTGAAATATGAACGGAAAACTTCGGACCTGCATATTTATGAGTGCTTTCTAAAGAGTTGAGTGACATAAGCTAAGTAGCCACTGTTTTGTTTGCAAACTTGGAATCGAGGAAGCCGCTGTTGCAGTTTTGAGTTATTCTTCAAGTCAAACGAACAGAAGTTTTTATAAAATAATGAAATTATAAATTATTTTTGTTCTTGGATGCTGAACTTAGAAAAACTAAATGTATTTTTTTAATTTACTATTGCTATATTAAATATTTAAAGCAAAAGTTGGCATTTAGTTAATTTTATTGTCATTGTATAATAGCAAAATAATAAATTTATTACATACAACCTTGAAATATAGAATAATAAACATTTGATTGCTTTTTCACATTCAATTCAATAAAAATTCTAATAGAATCTTCCGAACAGACAATAAACAGTATATACTTGTTGTTCGGAAAGCAAAATAGTTAGGCCAATGAATCGTAATGTATTATAAATATATCCATATACGTATATAAAACAATAACAGTTCGTCAAAATCAAAATCTAAGAGAAATCCAAAATCAAATTACTTTAAGAAGCTAATGTGGCCTCGTTTCAGTTAGTCAGTAACAATTACACTTTTACTTTTAAAGGTTTTATAGAGAAGAAACCTTCAACAACACAAAGGTTACTTTTAACTACAAACGTCACATAACTGAATTAATTTATAACATTGAATTGAAATCGCACTCTTACATCGGTAGTGAAATATCTGAACTGTATAACAGCTTTTTAATGTCAGAGCCTTATTTATTATAGTATTTTTAAATTGATAATATTTTATTTATTTCAGTTAATTTAAAAACAAAAAAATATGTTTTTAAGTTATATTTTAACGTAATATTGGTAATTTTTTACATAATACGGTTACAAGTCCAATCTTAGCTTATTTGCCTGTAAGTGTAATAAAAATTTGCATAATACGAGACAAAGCGGTCCCATAAGAAAACAGGAATGCGAAAATTTTATTTTCACACTCACGTTTGCCCAATTTGTATACAGAATGTAAATTAGAAGGCGTCTCATTGCAGAAACCCTGCACCCTCACTGCCAGTTATGACGAATGAAAATTTAGTTGCTCTACTTATTGTAACATTTGTATACTAGTAGTAGATAGAAACATAATTCTCTTTATTTTCTTTTAATACATGATTTCCAAATATAATTTCCTATGTTTATCTGGCTGGGTTTTGAACGAAGGATTCGGCTTTGAAAAAGTATGAACTGGCTGTGCATTCAGCTACTGTTATTATAATGATTATAATCTGTTTCAGTGATGAAAGTTATTTGAAATGAAACCATAAACCTGGATACATTTTCATAAACCGTCTATCAATTTGATTGTCTTTATCCACTATTATCTAAGCCAGCCACCTTCATCTGATTATACTTAAATATAGGACTTTAAATAAAACGCAATCCATTACATGCTTATGTAACTTAGTGGACAGCAGAACTTAGAAACTTAACGTTGAAATGATAAGCTATACAAAAGATTAAAAAAAGTGTGTGTGTGTTTATGTACACGCGTTAGAAGTTATACTATTTTGGCATAACAAGACAAAAACATTTTCAAAAAAATTATCTTTCGCCTTATTCTACGTTTGTAGAAATAATAAACGTAAACTAACTTTCATTGGATATAAATAGTTTATAATCTGATTTCTACAGTTATAACCTTGATAAGAATGTCACGTTGATATTTTCAATGTCACAATCTATCTAACAAGTAATATAAAAAAAATATTAAGGTATTATAAAATATTGAAAAAGAAAACTAAAATGTTGACTATAGCTAACTTCAGGGTATCGGTTTTTTGTGACGGAGAGCGCGCGCATCGTAAACATTTACTCTCACTTCAATAATACTTTTCCTATATCCTAAGGTGGATCATAATAAAAAAAATAATCAAAATCGCTTAAAACACTGTAAGAGACAAGATTTCCCAATATATTCATTCCTCATTCATTCCAAAGACACAAATTTCGTAGCAGGTATCAGTAAGGGATATGCTAAAAACGTGTAAAAGTAAGTAAGTAGCAGCCCATTAACGTCCCACTGCTGGGCACAGGCCTCCTCGCTCATATGAGAGAGGGTTTTTAGAGCATAGACCCACCACGCTGCTCCACTGCGGATTGGCAGGCATAGTACACAAGTGCACTCTCTATTCCTTCACTCTCATAGTCCGATGTGACGGTAATCCGACACGACCGGAGAGAGATCAGGCGCAGGACCGACGGCTTAACGTGCTCTCCGAGGCACGGGGGTGGATCACACCGCCAACTTCCCAACTTCGGGCAAATATTGAGAAAATCTTAATAGAAAACTCAATATTGATTTTTGAATTGGCCCGACCCGGGACTCGAACCCAGGACCTCATGTCTGTAGTCGAACATGCTAACCACTAGACCAATGAGGCAGTCAAAAAACGTGTAATTGTAGAAAAATTTGGTACATTGCAGTATTTCCCAACTCAATATTCGCTCTTTTGTGATAAATGAACTATAAAATGATAACGATGAAGCTTCAATAAACAGGAATAATCTGCTCAAAAACGTCGCCCATCAGCGGACAGAAATGATACGCGCCATCAATTAATTACTATCTCGTTAAAATTCGTTGTATTGGGTTACCAATTAACCAATAGCAAATAGTTAAATTAAATTGAATAAGAGTACATTTAATTGGTTGATTATTATTATATTGGATTAAATTTTTTTAGTATCGGTATATGTCCTTGACTTCAGGTCAGTAAAACGTCTTCGTCTATACTCTCGTTAGATTGTTTTGAAGAAAGGATATTAATCATTCACCAAATACTAGATACTTAATTATTACTCGTAATGTTTCTTACTCAAAGTTCCAAGTTTTGATCGACACCAGTTCATCCGTTCAGGAAATAGACCAAAAGAAATAAATACAAGAATTTTTTTAAAATTTTAAATTAAAAATCAATTCTAATCAAAAATTCTTGATTCAAGTGAGCTGTTACAAAACTTTCGAATTGCCACATATTATTTCTAATATACAGAGTTGATTTTAAAGAATTACTTAAAATTTAGAGGAAAATAAACTCAGTTATCTTTTTGTCATCTCATTCAATTTATAGCCGTTATATTTATGGCCACACTTTTGACGTCTAAGTAATTCTTTGAACTTTAACAGAATACTAAACTAAATTAAATTAACGGATATTTATTAATCTTCGTATATGTAATATCAATTTAAATAATAATGACTGCCGCCTTATGAAAATAGAAATTAGAAAAATGTTACCTTCTGACACTTTCACAATTTTTTTGTGTAATATAAATTAAAATTAGTGTTATTTTTATCTATTTATTGTTTCAATTGAAGAAATAAATACAAATTGGAACCAATTTCAAACAGATTTTTTAGTACTAAAAAAATCTGTTTCAATTTGATTCAAATAGATTTTAAAACAATAGCTATGAGAAATGTAGATCAAAGTTATCATTTGAGAGAAAACAAAAAAAAATCTACTACTCTTTACAAAGGTTGTAATTATTCTAAAGAGAAGCTACTTTCGTTTCTTTAAAGATTATTTTTTATCTTATTGGATATTCGTCTAATACACACAGTACAATTTTAGAGAAGGTTTGTTAGTCTCTTAACAATTCATATAAGTTTATAAAATATTTATAGTTTTACTTGACACGTCGGTTATAAAATATGTAACATAAATGTTTCATAAGTTACATACATTAGTGGATTATTATTGCTATCAAGGTATAGTAAAAGAAGGAGCAGTAAATATGTGTAAAAAATGATACCATAATATAAGCAAATAACATACTGACATATAAAATAAGATAAAAAAAAATTAAAAGTGCGTACAAAATACTCATGTTAGAAGGAAAACTTCCTTGACAAACAAATTTTTAAGTCTTATTTTTTTTTACACAAATCTAAAACTTTAAATTTCCGAGACTTAGAGTGAGGGAAAAAGGAAGACATATTGGGAATATCATTGTTATTAAAATATTAAAAGTGTCGAATATCTTACAAATAATTTATTGAAATCTCAAATGACGAATTATAAATAAAAAAAAACACGTGCTTTTTTTCAATTTTAGAAATTACTAATTAAATTTTGTGTTTGAATTTAAAATTTATGTAATAGTTTTATTTTATATTTGATGAAAAATAGTATATTAAATTATTAAATGATGAGTGGCAAACAAAAATGCCCCATGTTATTTGTAAATATTAAAACTACCTATCATTCAAACTTAGCATATAAAGACGTTTCGTGACGCTAATCAAGCGTTTCATTCGTAAAAATTTTCCCTCATGCGCCTAAAGAAGTTTCACTTCAATAAGTTAATTAAGAATATTCGTAGAATTCTTGCTTCAAAAACAATATATATAATGTGTTTATTTATACATATATGTTCTCCATTTCAGAAATTTACTTACCATAATTCCTATACAATATAATTAAACTAATTATTAACATAAAACAACATTTTTTTTAGTTTAAATGTTTATCTATAAGAAGTTTAATACCTACGGGTTAACATTCATAATAATAAGATGTAACTGAACTATTACATAGGAGCTCATATTTTTTTAAGTTAATAGAACACGAAAATAAAATTTTCCTTTGAAAATATACTAAGCGCGAATAACTGCTTGTAAAATCAGAGCAACGATGTGACTTCGAGGACGTAGTAAGAGTTTTTGGAGAGGTCATTAAAACACTCTCCACCGCACTCACAGTTTAGGCACCACGTCTAATTTACACAAAAACCTGAGCATTTTTCTTACCCTAAAATGTTTAAATGGAAAATACAGAAAAATACTAAACAAACGCGGAAAACTACTTTTATTTTTATTTTATTTTTTCCAGTAAAACCCGTTTACTATTATAAAGATCATTATTTCAAAATTAAAGTTTATTAACATGACAACAAACTTATGACATATTCCATATGTTTTTCTTTGTAACTCATAAAACATTTACTGTTTCTTGTCCGTATTTATATGGCATACGTTTGTAATCTGGGAATATCATAAGGAATATCATCTAGTGGAAAACCTTTTTGGCAAAATTTATAGTGGAAAATTCCAAGGGAATGTACGATCAGACACAATAAGCTAGATTTGATGAAATCTATAATATATAAATGATCAGGCTCACTAAAAGGTTCATCGACGTGAAACAAGTTAAGCCAAATTTGGACTGTACACTCTTTCATAAAGTATTTGTAATGACAAATAATGTAAGGCTTTCCTAATACCAAGAAATTATTTCTCACTAGATGCGGAACGGACTAACAAAGGACGAGAAAGCTGTTGCATAATCAAATTTGCTACCAAATTAGGTAAAATGTACAGATGTTGCCCAGCGAGTGAATAAAGACCGAAGTGATAGGGTCCCGATAAACGTGTCCCGGTTACTGAAGACTACTTCCACATTTTTGATATTCAGATCATGCAACCAGTAGGAACAAAACCCCCCCGTTAACCTCGCGATATTGAAAGATTATGGATTCCCGGTGTACTGAGCACATCTGATAATATCTATAATAGATAATGTGAAACGCTTTTATAGACACTCAAAGCTTAATGTGAATGTTGGCAATAAAAGGAATCCTTTTTAACATATACTAAAACTTTAGGACGTAATAATATCTATATAAGAAACTTAAAAATTTTCGGATAAGATAACTGACTAAATGTTTCACTTGGTATTTTAAGAAAGGGTTCATAAAATCAGCGAAACGTCAAAAGCATAGGAGAAGTTTTGAAATAAAAATGTGCTAAAGTCAAGTAATTGGATATTATGTAATACATTAATTACAATACACTTTATAAAAGAAAAAGTGAGTAATATGATTAGTATTTATTATTTTAAAAAAATTTATGCATCACAGAGCAGTTATGGTTACTAAATTATCAATTACATGTATTTAGTAAAATACTTAATCTTGCAATTACATGAAAGATATTATTATTTTTTATATGTGTATCATTTTAATTATAAAATATATTAAATATGTATATATTATAGCAAACATTGCTTTGCCCGACTAAAAATAAGAGTTGGTGATAGAAGGGTGAAAATTTAGAGTAGTATGTATTTTTTTTTTGGATGGGTGGATCACCCTTACTTACCTTTGAACATTTAGGGGGGTATCAGCCTACCTGATATACACTCTAAAAATCACGAAAATCGTTCGAGCCGTTTCGCAGGAGTTCAACTTCTAACACTGTGATAAAATAATTTTATATATTAGATAAGTCTTACAGAATAATATATCATATTATTATATTGTCGCGAAGGAAAGAAGAAACTTAAAATCCAGTGAATGATACTGCTTTCAATGTCACAATTTCAAAACAGAATATGATTCTTTTTTAATTAATGACTTATATGGTTATTATGCGACACGCTTATATTCTTATTTGCGATAAGTTACTTTTAAAAAAGTTAGTCTATTTTCTAAAATAAGTATATTTCAAATCACATTTTCTATACTAAGGATTTAGTAGGATCGAATTTCTCTATGAAACCATGTAACATATCAAAACAAATGTTTCAAACTGTATCCATTACCTAGAATTCGTTTTGTTCAGCTAGTCGTTGTTACCGAAATATTCCCATGCGCTGAAAATAAAAAAAGACTTGGAACAGACCCGTTTCACGGAATTACTGTGGCATGTATGTCTGTTACATTCAATACTATCTACATATGATCTTCTAGCGATCTATAAAAACCATCAATGTATACAAAAAAATAAATTGGAGTATCTTATTTGTAATTTTAAATCAACCCTTTTCACTAAACGCATGTGAAAGTATACACGACGCTTATATCAAATGTATTTTTTTTTTATTTTTGTCTATATACTCGTATATATTATATTTATTTCTAAAACATGAGTGTTTGAGTAAAAACTTTTCTTTATATTATAACGATTAAGTTTTATAAATTTTAACTCAATCCACTAACGTCGCGATTTATTCATTACGGTTCAGTTAGGCTTAAAAATAACCTTTTCAATTCCTTTTTATAAAATCTTAATGGTTATTTGTATGAATGCATAACTAAGTCACTAATCACTAAGTCCTTAACCTAATTGAGATGTGGTCGTTGTATAAAGCACCGACGTGCCTTCTATGAGAACGGTGCTCAGGAAAATGTTGATAACAAAGTTAATATTCTATTATATATAATTTATTTCTTTTCAAACTGAGCCGACATTTATGTTACAAATTATTTGAGAAAAAAAGTATATTATTTGATGTTAGTTTAAGGCTGCGTAATACAACATAATGTTGGACTTTTTTTTCAATTTTCGTAATATGCTCTACGTCATTCTTATGTATGCCTGTAAGTTAATTAAATTTCTTTATTTTTACTATATATTTAGTCTATAAAAAATATTCTGCCTAAAGTGATTCTGTTAGAGTTGTTACATAATACGTACATGTATGTGAATAAACGTTTACATTCGTAGGTAACTGGCACTTTCCAACTTTCATCGTTTTCGTCAGACTATTAAGCTGACTAAATTATAATCAACATTTATAAGACAGTATGATTACATTCAATACTATCGCAATGATTACATTCAATACCTACACAAATACACCTACCAACTTTATACTACATAAAATAGTCGTAGTTTAAAATCTCAATTACTGATCTGAAAACAAATGCCATCATTTGTTGTAGATTGTGTTAGTTAACGGAAACTGAAGGTAAAATTTGATTTTAAATGTAGTAATCTATTAATAATATCAGAATAAATATTTTTACGCGCAGTGAAAAACACCGTTAAAGTTTGTTCATTTCAAATTCAATATATTAAGGGAGCGTGCTTTCGCTCAGCCGACACTGAAACTCACTCGAGCGTCGCTCACAGGAAATTTATTGTTTTTCTAAGAAAATTTTCTTTCTATAATACTGCGTGCCTGCTGAACCCTTGGGAGCGAATTGGAAGCTTAGTGGCTTGTATTGGTAACAATTGCTGAAGCGAATTTAACGCAAATGTACACTTTTGTTTTGTTGCTGTAAGAGGTCGTTTTGGTAGGGTTTCTTTTTCTAATTCATTTTTTTATCAGTTTTACCATATACTAGCCGTAACCGACTTGTGATTACTTATGTGGAAAAAAGCAATCTTGCAATCCATGGTCGGATTGAAGCCTTCAAGTTCTCTTTAAAAAAAGTTTATACCTAATTGACATTATTTTTTAATGACACATATTAGAAATAACATTATGAATAGATGTGAAAAAGCTTTTTTTTATTGCTGACAGTTTAGCGTTTGACCATGATCTCACCTGATGGTAGGTGATGATACAGTATAAGATGGAAGTGCGCTAATCTGGGTATGAGGCAATATACCCCTACGGATTCTAAACAACATCGCGCAGGAATACAAATCTCTTTGTTTTGGCGGTACGTCTTTGCTGGTGGGGTGGTAACTAGCCAAAGCCGAAGCTTCCCACCAAACCAGACTAAGATATATGAGAAAATACAATTTTCTAAATTCGTCCAACCGGAGATCGAACCAGGGGCCTCTGCTAGCAAGGCGTGTACTCACAACACTGCTCCACCGAAGCCGTCAAAGCTGCGATTATGCTTGTGCCGATTTACTTACTTGGTTGGCATCATTATTTGTTATATACAAAGTATAAGGAACGATCTGGAAATTTACTTCTGAAAATTCTAACAAAAAAATTTTTTTAGGATGTATAGTTTGATGATAAGAAATTGAGTAAATAATATGTAAAATATGTAGTATTGAAAATGGTACATTTCATATGAATAGAACAATTTCTTGGGCAATTACCTTTTTTTACGTCTCCTTCTCTCTTTTAAGGTAAAGTAATAAAAAGTTAGAAAGTTAATTTTATAATATTGAGACCTTGAAATGAATCTGTATAAAATTCGCATTATTATTTAGTCAGACAAGTTGATGTACACCAATTACTAATTACTAATTAGCAAATTTGTAACACTACGTTAATTAGGATGAGAAATTAAAATATTTAATTAAACCGATGCATGTTTCACGTAGTCATGTTTTAGTATAATTTATTATTAAAACACATTTGATGCCATTCGGAACTTTAATTTTTAATACACGAGTAATTAAAATGTAATGAATTCTACATTGAAATCAATGTAATTTTGTATTATACAATTATGGCAAACAACATAAACGATGTTTTGTTTTGTCAAATTAGATAACTGAATTAAGCTTCTGCAATGATGTGTTATATTGCTAATTAAATAAGCATATAAAATTGAAAAAAATATTTATTAACAAATGTATTTACAAGATAATGAAAGATCGAATTATAATCACAGTGAACTTTTAAGAGATAGTTCTGTCTTTCTCATTTACTCCTTGTCCTTAATATATATTATTATATTTTAATGTGCCTATTTATAAAGTACAGAATGAAAATTTTATTGAGACAATTTGTTAAAAAAAAAAACAACAAAATCTTGCTACAATTAAATCAAAACAAATCAAAATATCTTTATTCAAGTAGGCATATTACAGCACTTTTGAATCGTCAAATTTTTTTTTCTTTTCTTTTCCATACTCTAATTCTAATGTACGTCTGATGATGATACTCCAGAACGACTTAAAATCTAAAGTTACGAGGGTTCCTTCGCGCCCCGATCCGAGAAGAGCCCACAACAAACTCAGTCGGGTATTTTTTTTTTTTTTTGTTATCATCATCATTACAATATCATGTTAGTTTAATATATTTCAATTCAAATTAGAGCAGTTCGTTCACTCCCACGCGTTTCTATCGTCTAAGTACTCTTGCAACTTATAATACGATTTTTCGATCAACTTTCTTTTAACAAAGACTTTGAATTTATTAATTGACATTTCTAAAACGTCTTGTGGGAGTTTATTATAGAAACGTATACAGTTACCCTTAAATGAGTTGTTAATTTTATGCAGCCTACTAGAATTTACAACAAGTTTGTTTTTGTTTCGTAAGTTATATGATATACATTCACTCTTTTTATTAAAAGAGTCAATGTTTTTGTGTACGTACAACAAGTTTTCTAATATGTATACGCAGTGAACTGTCATTATGTTAACTGCCTTGAATTTGTTTCTTAGCGACTCTCTTGGACCCATATTGTAAATCGCACGAACGGCCCTTTTCTGCAGCACAAATATTGCATCTATATCAGCAGCATTACCCCAAAGTAGAATACCGTATGACATAATGCTGTGAAAATAGCTGAAATATACCAGTCTGGCAGTATCAACATCTGTCAGACGACGAATTTTTTTAACAGCGTAAGCCGCGGAGCTGAGCCTATTCGATAGACCACTTATATGGGGCCCCCACTGTAATTTATTATCTAATGTTATACCTAAGAAAACGGTACTATCTACAAGGTCTAGTTCCTCATTATTAAGTTTAACAATGGTTTGCGTTTGTTTCACATTAGGAAGAGTAAACTTTACACATTTTGTTTTCTTTCCGTTGAGCAATAAATTATTAGCTTCAAACCATTGTACCACTTTATTGAGAGAGCTGTTTACGTCGTCATAATTTGTTTGTCGTCTATTAACTTTAAACAATAGCGAAGTATCATCAGCAAACAGAACAATCTCATGATCACCCTTAACAAAGTAAGGAAGGTCATTGATATAAATGAGGAACAGAAATGGTCCTAATATGGAACCCTGTGGGACTCCCATTTTTGTCACCGACCCCGCAGAAAGCTTGCCATTGACACAGACCTTTTGCGTTCTATTGGTTAAATATGAACTCATCAGGTCTAATGCTGTGCCCGCGAGGCCATAGTGTCGCAATTTCCCGATCAGAGTTTCATACTGAACACAATCGAAGGCCTTAGACAGATCACAGAAAACGCCAAGCGCGTCACGTGAATCCTCCCAGGCCTCGTAGATATTGAGTAATAACTGTACGCCAGCATCGGTAGTCGAGCGACCTCGAGTAAAGCCAAATTGCTTATTATGTAATAAATTATAATTTTTGAAATGTTTTAGCAACTGGTTCAACATTATTTTTTCAAATATTTTACTAAAGGTTGGGAGAACCGATATTGGCCTAAAGTTACTAGGGTTAGAAGTACTGCCTGACTTAAACATCGGTATTATTTTGCTGTACTTCATTAAGTCAGGAAATACACCACAATCAACACAATTATTAAAAATTTCCGCCATGTCAGGTGCAACGATGTCAATTAATGATTTTACAAGGTTAACCGATAGACCCCACAAATCGTTAGTTTTTTTGTTATTGATTAAATTAAATGACTTAATAACATCAGAGGCATCGACATGACTGAATTTAAAGATACCATGACATTGGGGCATGCTATCAGCTAGCCAAGAGAGTGCAATGGAAGGTGATGAGTTCAGCGATTTAGTAGTTGAGACAGGAATATTTGTAAAAAACTCTTCAAAAGTATTAGCAACCTCTGAGTCTGACGATATTTTTTTATTCTCTAACTCTAAATTAAATTCATTAAAACGCGGAGTTGCTTTTCCTGTTTCATTATTAATTATTTTCCAAGTTGTTTTAATTACATTACTACTGTTTTGTATCTTATATTTTATGTGTTGCGATTTAGCAGTAACACATTTCTTTTTAAAATCCTTGGAAAATGATCTCACATAATCTCTGAACTCCACACTAGTGTTGTACTGACGCTCAGCATACAATTCATACAACTTGTGCCTACTTTTATGCAAATCAGCCGTGGCCCATTCACTGAATGCCATTGTGTCAGTAAGAATGATCGATTTACTTTTAAATATTGAGTTAAATATTTTAGTAATTTTGAAAAAGAAATTGCTATATATTTCATTTGGGTTATTAGAATTGGGTATAAAGCAGGAGTTTGAGATAAGGGTTGATCTCATTTTCTCGATACGGTCAGTGGTTACTGGCACAAAAGTTATTTTACGTTTATTTACATTTTTTCTTGGAATTGAAAAGCGAATGAGTTGGCCACAGTGATCAGAATCTAAACTAGTAATTATCTTTTTCACAGTTGGATTTATGTTTGTGAATATATTATCTATACAAGTGGCACTAGAAGAGGTTATTCTTGTAGGCTCCATAAACATATTTGATAAATTGTAAGTGTTAAAAAGGTTTAACAGTTTCATGCTTGAGGAGCTCCATTCTAAAACATTAATATTAAAGTCTCCACATACTACTAACTTCTTGTTTGTTTTCGACATTATGAATAGTATCTGATCCATTACTTCTTCAAAAACTTCAAAATTGGACAAAGGGGGCCTATACACGGTTTCTACAAGAAACTGCTCCAATTCAATAGATGCCAGCTCTATTGTCCGTTTAACAGACAGGCTCACTATGTCTGTAAGTTCCTTATATTTAAAATTTTTATTTACTTAGATTAACGAGCCCCCATGTATGGATGATACTCTGTTGAACGAACTACCAACCTGGTAGTTACCAAAACTAAATACATATTCATTACTTTTTAGCCAGTGTTCTGTAATACATAAAATGTTAATGTTAAAATTATTTAAAAAAAGTTCAATTTCAAGCATCTTACCTTTAATGCATTGAATATTCTGGTGTACCAGGCTGATAAAGCTATTATCTAAATTTGCATTCACTGAATCTAAAGTGTGGCAATCCTTATGACAAATTTGCTTTTTTAAGCAAGAGGAATTCTCTGTTGTCTTTATTAAATGTTTAAAATAAAATTACTTGGATTTATATCCAAGGGTATGTCAATATTATTGTTATTATGCTCAATAGGAGCATGTCTACTAGCCAAGTTTTTGGCTAAGGTTGTAAACAAATATGATAGCGAAATAGCTATCTGTCGTTTAAAATAATTGGATAGGTGGAACCTATCTTTGTATATATTATAATAAGAATTAGCACACTTGCTAAAGTCAATAATTAAAATGAAACCAGTCCTATGTCCTAAATTGGATTAAATCATGCATCATAAAAAAATTTGATCAACGTTGGTTGAGTAGTTCCGAAGCTTATCGTGATAAAATACTGTAAAAGTGAATTCTTATAAACTGCATCCTAGACAAATATTCCTATATTTATGTATATACACATATACTACTAGTATGTTTGTAGTTGTAACTTTCTATATTTTACACCACCCACACACACTCGTGTCTTTATGACTATCTTTAGTTCTTTTAATGCTCAAGAAAGGTTGTAGTGCCAAATATGGCTATAAAAAAGTAGGGTTACAGTGTCCTCCAGCGTGTACCAATTACCAAGGTGTATCTTGCTCAAATGTTCAATTAAATACAACAGAGGAAGATTCATGTCATTGTGATGAATAGACAACTGATTCATCTTCATTTGAACAATTTCTAAGCATTCATCAACAGGAAGGAGAAGAAGAAGAACAAGAAGAAATTGAAGAAAACATGATGAAGTTGAATATGAAGAGTATGAGTCAAGTTAAAGTAATAAAAAAGTTAAAACGACAGTTAAACTCAGTAACCCATATCAATAATCTTCATATTATTAGATAATTATTGTTCCTGAAAATAACGTCATAAAGGTTCGTAAAATATATTGGGGATACCACATTTAAAAAAATGCCCCGTGTACACTACTTCACAGGTGGTGTGGAAATGAGTGCATGTTATGTAGAACGTGATTCTTGCAAGCGCAATATCTGGGAAATAGTGGGTCTTAAAGAAAAAATCATATGGATTATTTTTATAGAAAATTTTAAGATCTACAACTTTTCTCTGTAGTACTTTTTCGATAAAACTTACCGTTTTCGAGAAAAATCCAAAAAATCTAAAATTTTGACCTTGTTTCCCGAATAAGTCCCTTAGCGCACATGGGACTCATGGAGACTTTGGACAATTTATTCCTTGTGGTAAACCTAGGGTCTCTACAAAGATTTGACGCTGTCGAAATTTTCTTTATTTGATCGCTATTTTTATGCCTAAATTGACCGGACCAATATTGTATTCCGTCTTGGTGTAACAATAGTTCTTGTTTTACTTTTTTCACGGCTTACATGTGTACCAATGGGGCACAGATTAGCCAGTGTTAAGTAAGATACGAAGTTACAATGTTTAATTTCGTTTGTCTATAAGTAGTTAAATTATATTAATATCACTAGGAAAGGACCAATTCAAAAATCGATATTGAGGTTTCTATTACGATTTCTCAATATTTGCCTGAAGTTGGGTAGTTGGCGGTGTGTTCCACCTCCGTGCGTCGGAGAGCATGTTAAGCCGTCGGTCCTGCGCCTCATCTCATAAAGAGTGCACTTGTGTACTATGCCTGCAAATCCTGTTTACATATATAATTACAAAACTACTATGTAGTAGATTTAACAAATATTCTATATTTATGGGAAGTAAGATTCGTTGAGGAAATAAAAAATGAGGTAGGCATGTTTAAGACAACTAAAAACGACACAGGAACAGGTTATAAGCAAGTTATTACTTCGTATCTAATCGTTAAATCTTACGAACATAGTGTAACGAAAAACTGGTAATGCTTTTTTGTAGAATGATAAGGCATAAAGAATACTTTAGATCATCGCATTAAAAAGAATTGAGGAAAGTGCTCTGACAAGAAACTTTTATTCCGTGATCGCGAAGAGAAACTTGTACATTTAACAAAATGCGAATCACTCTCGAAAATCTTTTAAAAGCTAGTAGATTTATAATGAAGAAATAAAAAATTATAAGAGATTTGTTTTTTTACCGTGGCGTCGAAAGGTTTAAGAGAGCCGAGTTGGGTAATTAGACGGCACCTTTGAATTTTTTACACAAACTTCAACGATTAATTATTATTCACCGTTTATTATTTACGTGTAACTTATTACTGCTTTGTTACCGGTAAAGCGTTAACGTTTTAAATTAATCACCTACAATATTTTCATGAATAAATAAAAGCATGTATAAATTATACTAGCTCTGCAATTCGCAAATGATATGACATACAAATAAAACGAGACAACGAATTAATAACTAATAACTAGTATTGTAATTATTTATGTGGTAATTTTTCTGGGTTATATATTATCATTCGAAGGTTTGGTTGTTCAAAAAAATTATAGAAATTATTTATTTTTGTATTGATTTACTGGAGATACTAAGACTTCAGATTAGTACTAAATACATCATATAATATATACACACCGGTATATTTAGCTGAATATAAAAAAAATTTAGATCAGGGTCATAAAAGGTTATGATACTAATATCAAACCTTTATTTCTTTTTCATTATGCCGGTTTTTCGATTATTATGCCGGTGTGTATAGATAAAATGCATGATACATTTTAATTTCACTTTTCACAAGCCATTTTTCTTCTTCTAAGGATTAAAGACGCTTTAGAAAGTACGGATATTTTATTATGTTGTTGTAAATACTATGTTGCATTTTATATACAAATACAATTCTATACAGATATACAAATTCCTATTTCCTATTTCTGTTCTATATTTTTTAAGCCTATACTCTGGTAAAAAGGCGGTCGTATAAAAATGTTTATCCATTACCGTATTCCGTAAAAAAATAAGATGAAAACAAATGATGACTTGCTACATTTATTTACAGAGAATCCAAACAATTTCAGCAAAATTAAAATGAGCGCCATTATAATAAATTGAGGAAAAACGCGCTTTAACGAGACAACAATTAGATTGGAATAGATTTTCTTGATCTTTGTTCCGTCAAAAGAGGCAAGCGGCGACCGCGCACAATGCTGCGGTTCGATAATTCGGTTGGAGCGATCCATCTTGTTGCTATTAAGATGTTTTAACGCCTTGGTGTATTGTTTGAACTTCAATAAATCTTTGGTGTCTTCTCAAACTCGTCTCTGCTTCGTTATTTTCATATCTACGACGTTGATGAATATTTCTAGAGTAAAGTATTAAGTATCTGAACTTTTATTGTGGAAATTATTCTATTACGCAATAGTAATTCATTTTTTCACTGGGAAATGTATTTACGCTCCCCGGCTAAAAGTTATACATTCAAACTGGCGTGTGGGGCTCGCTGATAAACAGAATACATACTAAAATCCAGCAGGGCCCTTAGCATCATGCAAACCCAGAGGTTCAGTGGGGACATTACTCTCTGAGACCTCAGACATCGTCTGTTACGACCATTCAGAATGGCGGGACATGCGCAAAGGCACGTCTCTTGGCTCCCGCTCCCTCCTACTGGTACAGTTGGCCTCAGCTGAATCTTCCCTCTCCATCTCTGATACCTGCTTCTGTGAGATGACATTCTCGAAGAAGAAAGATACCGTTCTCCAGCCACTTTAACTGCAGAGCATATATTCCAACTATGCTTACCAGCGATACTTGATAGTCAATCAGAGGCATGGGGGGGTGCCGTTGGGCCCTCAAGCCGGACATTCTGCTACAGTATGCTGTGATGTGTCAACGAGAACTCCACTCTCATAAAATAGTAATGCATTCTTTTAGGAATTTAAAACATTATTAAGTTGTATACTACATTAAACAAATTGGCGCAAACATATTTGCGGAACGCTTGACTATGCGTTGTAACAGACCGACAATTTTTAATATTCATACATTCAAATACATATCACTTAAGCTATAAAACAAATCAATTTCCGCTGTGTATTTTTACCGCAAAATTCAACCTGAGACATGAAATTTACAATTCAATAGAAATGGCTCAAGGCTTTGCACGGCAATACGTCCGTATGCGTCACACACGATCGACTCCACAATTGAAAGATGAACGAAATCGTGCAATATAATCGGACTTTCTATCCAATTCAAAATAGAGTTATTTAGATCTATTTCTACAGTTACTTTACAATAACAAACTTAATGTTCATTGCAAAATCCATTATCTATATATATAAAAGAGATATCCAGGTATCTATTGTCTCATCACGATATCTCTGGAACCACAAGGCGTAGAGACTTGAAATTTGGTAGAAATATTCCTTTTGCCGATTAGAGGTCAGCTGAGAAAGGATTTTACGAAATCCCACCCGTAAGGTGGGTTGCGGAGGTGTTATTTAAAAAAAATCTAATCTTCACATTAAAAAAATTTCAATTTTCACATTTACAGACTATATATTATATGGTAAGTAAAACTTGATCAGAAATTATTTTTCATATAATGGAAACTATCAAAAGTAAATTTTAGGAAATTCCACCTTCGTAGGGCAGTGCGTATACGTTTCTTATTTGTAAAACAATTTGCCTAAATTAATAAAAATGCTACCAAAATAACATTCCACGCAGACGAAGTCGCGGGTTTAGCTAGTATATATATAAGAGATATCCAGGTATCTATTGACGATTCACGATATCTCTAGAACCATAAGGCGTAGAGATTTTAAATTTGGTAGGAATATTCTTTTTGCCGAGTCTCGGTCAGGGTCGGTGGATTGCGGGAGTGTTATACCTAAGTTTCTTATTTGTAAAACAATTTGCCTAAATTAATGAGAACGCTACCCTAAAAACATTCCACGCAGACGAAGTCGCGGGTTCAGATAGTAGTACGTACATAGATATAAAAGTATTATCCAAGCCTTGTCCCTAGTAGAATATTTCATCAGTCTACATATTCATAGATGCCAAATCTTTAAAAGTGCCTTATTGTACCTTAACATAATAATAAAATAAAGATGCTTTCGTTGTTTCCACGAAAAATTTGAATAAAATGACTTTTTCTATACTTGAGAAATTAACGGTATGCATGACAATAATTTTAACATCCTTTTATAAATTCTCATTCAACGTCGTACCAAAATATGTTAGATTTAATTTCCCACTTTAAATTTTAGTACAAATTATTTGCACTTATTAAAATATATGAATATCTTTTTCTGACCAGCAACAAACCTCTTCCCTTTTTTATCTTGTAGAATTAAACACAGGTTTTCATTGAATGAGAGAAATTTTATTGTAAGTCCTCACTTATTAATAATAGCGAATAGTGATATTAAAATGTACACATATGAAAAAATTACAACACAATTATACAATTAAACTAGCTGACCCAGCAAACGCTGTTTTGCCATATAACAACGATTATCGCTATTATAAAAAATAGGGGTTGATTATAGGGGGGGGTAAAATTTAAGATACAAAAATAAAAACAAAAAATTTTGGAGTGAATCACCCTTAACATTTTTTGTTGTCTGATTCTCCACCCTAGCCGATATGTACGCTATGATTCAAGAAAATCGTTTAAGCCATTGGTTAGGAATTCAACTTCTAACACCGTGACAAGAGAATTTTATATATTAGATATTAGGAAGTAATATCTAATATTGACTATTTTAACGGGTACATACCACGATGGCGATTTTTAGAATTCTTTCGATATAAAAATAAACACCATCGTGGTATGTCCCCCTTAAAATAGTCATATTAACCACGAAAATTTAACTTTAAACCAATAATATCTAATGTTACAATTTTTCTTTAAATAATAACGAAGTATTGGCTTGAACTTAAACAACTGAAACAGAATAACAGCAAATCCTACCTAAAACTGTATTGACAGAAAGTGTCACCAAATAAAAGTTTAAAAAGTAGTTAAGTAAAAACCTATTTTCTTCAATATTCAAACCAGATTTAAGGGAGTGCACGCTAATTGTAGAAATGGACAAAGCTGATTTTAAAAGCCGAATTTTTCATATTGAAAAGACACAATACGTTGTTAGAAATGAAAGAACGGTGATGGTATTTTCGGGAGGTTTGGCAATCATTCGTTTCGTGTACTGGAACTGATAGATCACAACTGTGAGAATCGTGTTATGAAAAAAAAAAGAAATTGAAACGAGACGGTACAGGCGGTCCAAATTGCGTATATCGCTTCGTTATACGATAGACGCGTTTACATAGTCCCATGTGTTGTAGGATTATCATTCAAACAAGAGGTAGATTTTAGATAAAACTTATACGTTAATAAGGAGCGGTCTAATTTGGGTCAATGAACATTTATAATATATATTTTTAAACAAATACTCGTATACGTTAAAATATATATAATTAACCACAATATAGGATATGTATACGATATAGTTTGATACGTTAACTTATAACTAATTGTTCCGGTGCTTAAATCAAACGGAATTAAATTTAATCATTGATAATTTTTCTTGTCACTATATTTATGGAATGAAAACTTATGAGTAAAAATAAAAAAAAAATTAAAAGTGCGTCCGTACAAAGTACCCATGTCAGAAGTGAAATTCCTTGGGCAAAGTAATTTTTAAGTCTTATTTATATTTATAGAAATGTAACACTTTGTTTTCCGAGACTTAGAGGTAAAAAGGAGGATATGTTAGAAATTTAATGGATTTAATTGTCATTAATATACTAAAGTGCCGAAAATTAATACAAATAATTTAATGAAATCTCGCCTGCCTCATTGAATTGACTGCCTCATTGGTCTAGACTGCCTCATTGGTCTAGTGGTTAGTATGTTCGACTACAGACATGAGTTCCTGGGTTCGAGTCCCGGGTCGGGACAAATCACAATTCGATATTGAGTTTTCTATTAAGATTTTCTCAATATTTGCCCGAAGTTGGGAAGTTGGCGGTGTGATCCACCCCCGTGCCTCGGAGAGCACGTTAAGCCGTCGGTCCTGCGCCTGATCTCTCTCCGGTCGTGTCGGATTGCCGTCACATCGGACTATGAGAGTGAAGGAATAGAGAGTGCACTTGTGTACTATGCCTGCCAATCCGCACTGGAGCAGCGTGGTGGGTCTATGCTCTAAAAACCCTCGCTCCTCCGAGTGAGGAGGCCTGAGCCCAGCAGTGGGACGTTAATGGGCTGCTACTTACTAATGAAATCTCGATTGTAAATGAAAATGTCATTCGTTTTATGCCAAAATTAGAAATTATTAATTAAATTTTATTTAAAAAAGATAATTTATGAAAATAGTATATTAAATTATGAAACGACGAATGGCAAATTAAAATGCCACATGTTATTTGTAAATATCAAAACTACCTAATCATCAAATGAATTAGCATAAAAAATGCTGCACATCTTCGTGACGCTAATCACGCGTGTCATCCGTAATAGTTTTACTCTCGTGCGCCTAAAGAAGTTTCACTTCAATAAAGCCTTAATATGTTTGGCAAGAGAATTTTTAAATAAAGACTTTCAACCTTTTATACCGATTTTAATATAAAGTATATAGGAGGCATCAAAGTTCCATGATTATTAAAACCGTGACAAGGAAGTGACAACAGTTGAGCAGCGTATATAAAAAAGTATAAATGTATCTTCAATAAAAAAGTAAATTTTGCGTATAACTTCAATAAAAATATCGGCGTGGGACAGAGTCAATAAGTGGCAGTACGGCGCGAGTCTCTCCGTAGGTCTTGGGAGACGGCCCGCCGGTGCGCTCGACTTTTGAAACTGTCGCGTTCCTGGCTATAATTAATGAGTTTGTGTAAATTGAGATCGCCAACATTAAGTGATAGAACATTAAAACCTGGGTTAATTAATAAAGTGTTTGATTGCACCAACATTACCCAATGAACGCCTACAGTATGCAAATTATGGATGCCATTAACGACGATATCGGCGGAGAACCCTACACCCCTATGCTTTATGCTTCTCCCTTTCTCTCTTATTCTCTGACATATATATAATTTACATTCACATTATGTAAACTATGAACGCTGCACACTTTTATATAACGAATAGATTATGTTAAATCAATCTTCAAAAAAACCATTCGATTGCGCCACTTACTACAGAATTATATATCCTTTTTTGTTGTAGTCATTCGGGAATTGAATGTTTCCAGGTAAGTGATTGATGTCTTTATCTTAGAATTTTCAAAGCGAACACATAATTTCGAATCTCAGGCATTGTACATCACATACTCGTACATCGAATATGTCGTTTTGTAATTCCTATGTAACTTGCGTTATATCATTGGTCGTTTTATTCTAATTACATTCCGATGGCCCCTACGTAGAAAGAATCAATTTACAATTTAGAGAATTTCATGATTTATCAGCCTCGATGATCGTTTTAGTAAACTATTTAAACGTGCTATGCTTAAAAACATATCATTAATGCAAAAGGTAGTACAGTAATAAATGATTTATATCTGTTACACTGTTCTTATTTTTTCTTACTAGTTCATATCCAAATTTATATTGATTTAGACATGTACTAATAACTATAAATATATATATATATATATATATCCATCTATTGATTCATC
The DNA here is from genome assembly GCA_015832385.1 of Elymnias hypermnestra. Lineage (NCBI taxonomy): Eukaryota > Metazoa > Arthropoda > Insecta > Lepidoptera > Nymphalidae > Elymnias > Elymnias hypermnestra. The sequence goes on from JACTOM010000855.1 coordinate 3,317,824, forward strand.
ACGATATCTCTGGAACCATAAGGCGTAGGGACTTGAAATTTAGTAGAAATATTCCTTTTGCCATGTAGAGGTCAGCTAAGAACGGATTTTACGAAATTCCAACTGCAAGGGGGGTTGCTTCTTATTAATGAAAATGCTACCAAAAAAATAATCTACGTAGACGAAGTCGCGGGCTTAACTTGTAAATGTTATTCTAATAAAAAACTTAGAAAAAAATTTACGATTTCAAAATAAAAAATATTTTTTTTGAGTGCTTTTTTAATTTATTACAGGAAGCGAGAAAGATTTTTATTTATACAGGCAAGTAATGTATATACATAACATTATATATATAAACAAACTATTCCTGGTAGTATCAGTCCAGTAGTTCCTGATCCCATGATAATATGGAAAAATCCGTTATTTATCCGATCTGTAATCTAGGTATAACGGTTTAGGATGAGTTCAGTCACATTCAAGGGGATTACAGATTCTTATATGTTAACACTAGTTAGGTCTGGTGGTGTGTAATTCCCATTATCATGGGAATTTACAGGACATAACAAGAACACAAAAAGGAGATATAAAAATTGGTCCTGCCGCGTAGGATGTATACAAATGAAGTATATTGACATACACACTTACAGAAAAAATGTCCCTATAGAACGTATTTTTTTTTAAATATTTTGTAACATTTCAACTTTTCAGCCAGAACCAAAATAAAGCTTATGCTAGAAGTTCGTATGACATCAGGATGACATAGGGATTTTGTAGATAAACCTTTAGCTGCGTTTCGACCTGCGGCGTTTCGAATTTAACTCAAGCATTAAGCTATTCTGCTATTGTCATTCGAATACGTTTTTCACATATCAACGACGTTTTGTACTAGTAATATTAATATAAATAAATCTTTTAACCTTTTATGTGAGCTTAAAAAACTGTGTTGACATGAAGTGTCATTCAAAAAATTCATTCGTTGATTAAATCAAAAAAATATCTGATAAATTGGTTAACTGATTTTGATTATAATGAAATTGAATTATCGTTAAAAAACACGCGCGCTCACATTTTTATTACAACCAACTTGCTCATTTTATGATTTTAGTTAGTTTTAATTTTCTTAGTGTTAAATACGAAATATAACTCGCAAGTAACAATGTACTCGTATTCAAGAAGAGCGGTATTTTCTGGTACAAGTATAGCCTTAGTGTACTTAAAAGAAGACACCAACTCAATATGTATTTACCCTGTATGGTTTTGGAAATAAATCAATTTGGAATTATACAAAATTTATTTGATAAAAATGTTTGTGAATAAAAATTTGAGTGAAAAATTACATAGCTAATCTATTGAAATCTCAAGTGTTTTTCTATTAGTTACGACAAGTGAAATCTCAAGTGTTTTTCTATTAGTTAGAATGTATGGGAATGATGTTTCATTTTTGATATGTTTCGATGTAAAACGTCATTCCCATACATTTTTTAAGCGTTAGCAATCTTCGAAAGTGACTTATGTACGGGCCCAGATCGACTTCATTTTTGATTTTTCACTTGTTCATACTCATAATGTTAAACTTTTTCGTACTTTTTAATCATTTGTTAGAATAAAAAAGTGACGCAATGTCTATTTATAATGATTTTTTGCAATAGCAGTAAGGCTATACATAGGATAAAATTTATATTTAAAATCTCCTGTTAACAGATACGATATTATGAAATATAATCCAAATAAATGGTAGCAGTAATTCTTAAAATTAACTGGACCGCAAATATCGGAGCACATGCAACGTCGCTCGAATTTTTTGTTACTTTTTGCACAAAACCCTGTCGTCTGTTGCGATCTATCAATTCTGATGCGCCTAGGGAAGTATAGCAAAACCGCAAAAACGTTTCCCATACAACATTCCCACGAATTCCCATCCGTTTCCATTAGAGTCAGACTTTTTAAAATTTTTCATTATCTTTATTTCTTACACTCAATGCTACGAACGTGTACTTTTATACATTTACATTTTACCTCAAAAATATGTTGTATCAACGCATTATAACCATTTTATTAAAAAATATGAAATAACTGTAATAATTGCAGTTCTGACAATAATTTTGGAAAAGTTTGAAAAACCTCTTTATTGGAAAATAGTAATGTTTGGACTCAAATAGTAGTCGATAAAAATGTTTATATATAAAATATAAAAGTTGTTCTATCAATCCAATCAATATACCTTAACACCGGTGTATATTTAGGTAAGAAATTATGCATAGATGATTTTAGGCAAAACCCACTCACTCTCTTCTCGAAATTTTTAAAACTATTAACAATTAATTTGAAACTTAGTAAAAATGACTCTTTTTCTTAAAGACTCAATAAATTACTACTAAATTGCCTATTAACCCGCGGGATCAGGAACTACACGGGTAACATTACAGAGAACAGCTAGTATGTTTATAAAAAAGGAAAGTAAAGTGAGGAAGTACGTAACATACTATTAATATCCCACTGCTGAGCAAAGGCCATCTCTCATACAGATAAAAGGGTTTATAGAGCACAAACCTTGCACGCTACTCCACTGCCGGTCGGAAGGCACGACCTGAGACCTGAACCCAGAATTCCTTGTCAGATAAGAAGGTTGCCTGGCTGTTCTCCTTCACCGAAAAGCACAATAATGAATTTGAAATAAAAATTAGGCATACAACTTCAAAGGAGTAAGAAGTGCAATATTTGAACTCGTGACTCTTAACAAGAATTCTCATATTTCTCTAATGGGTCATAAACGTAGTGTAGACATAATTATATCAAATTAAATGGATCGTCTATAAAAGAGACTCATATGTTTCGATTATATATTTACCCCAATTTAAAACAACTTTTCCATATTTCATATTGTGATATGTAATGTATCAGTAGTACAACAAAAGACTCCACCCGTTATTAAATATTTTTATACAAGAAAATACTGCTTTTTTTAATTTACAAAAGATGAGAAAAGGCACCTGAAGGCTCCTCTCGCTTTATTGTATTTAAGGTACCAAAAAGCCATTATCGTAGGCTAGCAAGGTATTGTGAAAATAAATTTCCATACAACAACAATTCCGTTTTATTTCAAAAGAAAAACGTTTCAATAAAATTCATATTACATCGTCATTTTATACACGAAATTTGTGGAAAAAGGCAGCTTAAAGATATGATATATTATTTATTTATATCCTATCTTTGGATGTCATATACAATTTTTCTTTAATTATTACCTCGAATGCCTAAGTGTAAAGATTCAAGTATAAAATCAAAATAGTTTCAAGATGTATTATTAAGTAGTAAGTAGCAGGCCATTAACGTCCCACTGCTGGGCACAGGCCTCCTCACTCCGAGGAGGGAGGGTTTTTAGAGCATAGACGCACCACGCTGCTGAAGTGCGGATTGGCAGGCATAGTACACAAGTGCACTCTCTATTCCTTCACTCTCATAGTCCGATGTGACGGGAATCCGACATGACCGGAGAGAGATCAGTCGCAGGACCGACGGCTTAACGTGCTCTCCGAGGCACGTGGGTGGATCATACTGCCAACTTCTCAAATTCGGGCAAATATTGAGAAAATCGTTATAGAAAACTCAATATTCATATTTGAATTGGCCCGACCCAAGAATCGAACCCAGGACCTCATGTCTGTAGTCGAACATACTAACCACTATGAGGCAGTGACCAATGAGGCAGTCTTATTAATTACTTATACTATATTTAGTATTATTTATATTAATTTAATAAATTATTTATTGCTTTATGTTTTAATAGCTATATAATTTAATTTAAAAAAACGATGACGGGGTTGTTAAAAGGTAATATAATTAGCTAATTTATGAAAACGTGAAATATCTAGAAATCAATTTTAATCTTTTTATATGGGGACTGTTGATCTGTTCCCGAGGGTTTAATTTCGTGAACATATGGGAAAATCCAGATTGAATTAAAACCTTTATTAATAACACCTTACAACACACAAAAAAATTAAAGTGCGTGCGTACAAAATATACAAGTCAAAGGAACTTCTTTGGCAAACTAATTTTTAAGTCTTGTTTATATTTATACAAATCTAAAACTTCAGATTTTTGAGACTTAGAGGAAGGGAAAAAGGAAGATATTTTAAGAATTTAATGATTTTAATTGTCATTAAAATATTAAAAATGTCTTAAATGAATACAAATAATTTATTGAAATCTCAAATGACGAATTCTAAATAAAATATCTCGTGTTTTTTGTCAATATAAAAAAATATTCATTAAATTATTATATTGACAAAATTGATATATCTTGTTATTTCAATATAATAAACAACTTTATGTTTAAGCCAGCTTTATTAAAGTGAAACTTCTTTAGGCGTATGAGGGTAAAGTTTTTATGGATAAAAGGCGTGTTGAGCGTCACGAAAATGTGCAGCGTTTTGTATGCTATTTCGCTTGAAGGTTAGGTAGTTTTAATATTTAAAATAACATGTGGTATTTTAATTTGCCACTCGACATTTAATAATTAGAATTGTTTTTGTCATAAAATAAATAATAATTTCTAATATTGACTCAAAACACATGGCACATTTATTCACAATTCGTTCTTTGAGATTTCTATAAATTGTTTGTAATATTTTCGACACTTTTAAGATTTTAATGACAATTAAATTCATAAAATTCCTAACATATCTCCCATTTCCCTTGTTCTAAGTCTCGGATATCTAAAGTTTTAAATTTGTATTAATATAAACAATTGTTTTAAACTTAAATTTTCGTGGTTTATTAACATATTGACTATTTGAACGGATACATACCACGATGGCGTTTTTCAGTAACGTCGTGACCACGATCCATGCAACTGGGTAGAAATATCGGCAAAATTAAAAAACGCCATCGTGGTATGTACCCGTTCAAATAGTCAATATAATATAAAGAATTCTTAAAATTTAGTTTGCCAAAGAAGTTTCACTTATGGCATGTATACTTTGTACGCACGCACATTAAGTTATATTAAAAACCTCTTTATATCAGAAATTACATCAATTTATATGCAGCTGTTATTCATTTATTTCTTTTAAATAAATCTACTTTCGATAATCAAGAGACTTAATACACAAAATAATTGGAGTAATATAATTTATTCATCAATATCCAAGACCTCGATTTAACACAGGCTCTGAGAAAGCATGAGATAATTTATCAAAACTTTATTGAAGTTGAAACAATACATCAAGGCGCTAAAACATCGTAATAGCTTCAAGATTGATCGTTCAAACTGCAAACATTATCGGACGAAGGCATTGTGTGCGCCCGCCTCTTGCCGCCTATATTTGAACCAAACAAAGCCTCTAGAAAATACTGATCTAATTGTTCTCTCATACAAAGCGAATTTTTCATGAAATATTTATCTTTGAGTTCTGTCAGATTGAATAGAGTGAGAGTTTGTGCGGCGTTTTCTAGATTCAAACTAGAAAGTGAATACATACGAAACCTAAATTAATACCACTCAGTAATATTATATTAAATATGATATTATAATAAATGCCTGCCAATTTATATGTGAAAGCCACAATGACCTAATGGTGAAAAGCGTGGATTCTCGTTTAGAGAAATCATGGTTCGAATTCTGGGCAGGTACCATTATGTTTGTTTCTATAAAAGTTAAACTGACGTTCTTTTCAGTGAAAGACAAGTTCGCGAGGAAACGTGGATATCCCGGGTTTAATACATATGTCGACTGCTAAGCTGCAAGAAAGCAGTATTGTGGGTCTATGTTCTAAAACCGTCTCTATTATTAGCCCAGCAGTGAGATGTCAATAGGGTGTTACGTACTTAATTTTCTATGCCTGGAGCGACCGTAATCCTGACGTGCGTTTATCGCTCATTCACACGTTAAAATAGACTGTTATCAAAATAGCATTTAAAACTTAGCTTATATTACAAGATTGCTGTACTACAATACTTTCAGCAATATTGATAACGGAAAAGTAAACAAAAATTTTATGTCCAGTCTAGTATTTCATACTTATAGAAATGCTAAGTGGATTAAGAGATTTTGTTGTTAAGGATAAAAGGAAATAAGTAAGTATATATAAAATTAATGTGGCCTCTTAACAGATTAACGCGCATCCATCTTAGTCTGTATCATCAGGTTAACAGTCAACTGCTAACCTGTCCGCAATAAAAAAATTCTTTTTTCAAGTTTCATTTGCTTTTTCAACACCAAAAGTATGACAAAGTAAAGTTAAAAATACATAATTTATTAAGCTGGGAACAGAAACAATTTATTTCTTTAGTTAGTTAATGGAATATTCTAACGAAGCCTTTATCACAATATATCACGTGGGCGAGAGAGTGCGAGAATGAAGAAGTCACATGGCCACGAACTTGGCACGCGAGCAGAAACACACGGAGAGGGCATACTTTTTGTAAATTTATAAGTCATTCTTTAGAATTTACATCTTCTGTTTTGTGATAATTTATATAATATAAACTAACTTTTCCAAGCATCATTTTATTTTCGATATGCCAACACGCTAGAGGTTATACGTGTCCACAAGATTAACTATTCTACAGAGGTTATGGATATAGCCGAGAAATATTCTTAGAAAAACAATAAATTTTCTCTAAGAAACGCTCGAGTGAGTCTCAGTGTCGGCCGAGCGAGAGCACGCGCCTTTAATATATTGAATTTGAAGCGAACAAACTTTGACAGTCTTAGCAACGTAGATGAGAAGATTTTGAATGTGTAATGTCATTTGTCGAATTAATTTTAGTATAGAATCAACACAATATACTTTGGTGTATTCCAATATCAAACTAGACAATAAATTTATTTTCGGCCTTAGAGAAATCTTTTAAATAAAAATTATGTATAACTTATACACGAGAAACTATCCCCAATTGTTTTCACGAAATAAACGTTGTTCAGTAACAATCAGCGACCACGTCTCAGAACTGTAGACGCGTGTTGCTTTTAAAATATATAAAAGTATAATCACACTTGCCTTAAAGAAACGAACAACCAAACTTGTTTTAATTGGTTATCGTTAAAATATCTGCAACAAAATGATCAAAGACTATGTGTGTTTTTATAGCAAAAATTTATTAAGTAACTGAGATTCTGTTAAGTTAAAATATATATTGATTGTATTTTCAGAAAATCGACTTAACATATGGGAAAGTTAGCACGGAGTCTAGTTTCCTGGATATAAATGAATTGTTGTTGTGTCCTGGCAATACAACCAATAACAAAATACTGATAATTCTTAGAAAATTGATGGCTCCTTATCTGGAGTTGATAGCCCGACTGTATTATGAAGAAGAATTTCATTTATATTACCTAAAAGCCACAATGAGGAATATTGATAAGCCCTACTTATTTCTAATTCAATATTGTATTAATTCATGACCTTACAAAAGCACACTCTTAAGAAAAAAGATTTCTTTTACTGATTTGTATACAGTTAAGTAAAGAAAAAAATATTGCCAAAAAGGTGCGAGCGTCTGCCTGCTGCCTTAATCTCCGACGATTTGCGAAGACGGGGAAAGGGTTCTCGAAGCTTAGTCGAGACGGATCCCTTTTATAAAGAAACCGTTTTCGCGTTTATCGTCGTTCAGCCCTATTTATTTGGCAATACACAATAATATGAACGAATACATTCGTACCAAGAGATTTCTCTACAAGATAAGATTTTTCGCACTATATGCAGTTTATAGTGTGAAAAATCGTATTTGGACAGAAGTTTCAAAAACATATTTCAAAGTAATTTTTAAACGTGAGAACAACTTAATTTAAAATTTATAGATAACGAAACTTATTAAATTGATAACAATACTGACGGATTTTGAATATTTATATTATATTACGATACATACAAATAAACTTGTATTTTATAGAGAATTTATATACAAACTATATCGAGCAAATATTAATTAGATTTTTAAAATATTTAACAAAAGTATCACTTAAATAAATAAAGTACTTTTTCAAATGTGTAACTAAAAGAGAGTAGAACTCCGCTGTAGCCAGTGATCGCTTTTAATTCAACTAGCTTGACAAAAGAAGGTAGAGAATAGTCCATAAAATATCAAGATGTAATAGGAACATTTTGTTGCTGAATGTTATTGTATAACTAATGGAAATATTAGTCATTAGAATGTTTGTTTCGAAGACTCGCTAATTCTGCAAACAGAATCACTTAACCTCATATGAAACGTTTGCCCTTTGTCGATTTAATTTCTACAAAAAATAACCCTAATAACACTTTTGGGATAATGATAAATCACTCAGTTATGTCGCATAATAACAATGGGTACATTTATCATTTTCAATTAAAGCCCTTAATCCTTTACAGACAATAAATAATTACACCAACATTATTTAACTGTCAAATTATTCATCAATATCCGAGGTCTCCACTTTACAAAGGTTTGGGGATAACTCAAGGGAATTCATCAAAACTTTATTCAAGATTTAATAATTCAATGAATTTTAGCGCAATATCATGAAAATAGCTCTGCGTTTATGACCATAAAAGCTCGTTAAATATTCGTGCTAAATACAAAACAGCTAAAGACAGCCAGTTTATAAAAATTTATTCAAAATTAATAAAAAAAATTATCGTAATAAATCAAGTGTGAGGATTCTTTAGTTTTCTACCTATATCAGAAAGAAGAAACTCAACAACAACTTTGTTGGCGTAATGATGCTGGTACTTTTTTCGCTGGCAAAGTTCCTGGCTTCGTTTCCTCCCGCGCTTCCATCGAGGACGGTATCATCACTAAAGGCGAGATTACAGTGAACCGCTAACCTATCAGCATTTAAAAAAAATTATTTTGAATCGTCATTGGTTGATAAGGTGTACTACATCACTTTCAAAAGTTAATTCTACTGAGAAGAAAACGCAAGACACTCAGTAGTTTCTCATAAACATATTTTTAAGGTTTATGGTTTCAAACATATTACTGTGGGTAAATACAAATAGACAACGTTTGCGATAGCGTTTTTATTATTTAAATAGTAATTTTTACAAAGACATCCAAGTGGAGGTAATCATGTATAATGTACCAAGCAAATGGACAAACAAGTATGAAGAGGCAAGTTATGAAGAGTCTAGTGACTGCCTCATTGGTTTAGTGGTTAGCATGTTCGACTACAGACATGAGGTCCTGGGTTCGAGTCCTGGGTCGGGCTAATTCGAAATCGATATTGAGTTTTCTATTAAGATTTTATCAATATTTGCCTGAAGTTGGGAAAAATTTCATGGTGTGATCCACCCACGTGCCTCGGAGAGCACGTTAAGCCGCCGGTCCTGCGCCTGGTCTCTCTCCCCGGTCGCGTCGGATTGGCATTACGTTGGATTATGAGACTGAAGGAATAGAGAGTACACTTTTGTACTATGCTTGCCAATGCTCTTAAATCCCTCTCTCATATGAGTGAGGAGGCCTGTGCCCAGCTGTGGGACGATAATGGGCTGCTACTAATACTTTTATATAAGTATGGTGATTTTATAGCATTTTCACTGGAACGTCCTATGTAAAAATGTTTTAGGTGATAAGTTATGCTAATAATATAACCAATAATAAATATTTTTATTTTTTAAGGCTATTTGCTAATGACACTTGTTATTTAAAATTGGTAGAAATAAGGAAAATTTTGACGATATAAATAGCACCCTATCACATTGCTTTTCAGTTAATAATTTGATATTAAAGTAAGCAAAGACTAAGTATGTTTAATTGGCATAGCTAAATGCAAAAAAAAANACTAATACTTTTATATAAGTATGGTGATTTTATAGCATTTTCACTGGAACGTCCTATGTAAAAATGTTTTAGGTGATAAGTTATGCTAATAATATAACCAATAATAAATATTTTTAATTTTATAAGGCTATTTGCTAATGACACTTGTTATTTAAAATTGGTAGAAATAAGGAAAATTTTGGCGATATAAATAGCACCCTATCACATTGCTTTTCAGTTAATAATTTGATATTAAAGTTAGCAAAGACTAAGTATGTTTAATTGGCATAGCTAAATGCAAAAAAAAATGGTACAAATATTCAAATTAATGATTGCCCTCTAAAGAAAGTTAAGTCTCCAGTATTCTCAGGAATAACCTTATACTCTAGGCTTCATTGGGATGCTCATATTAAGACTGGCAAGTAAACTTGGTTCCGCTGTATTTGCTGTTAAAAAAGTTAGACAATACATTGATGTTAAAACTGCCAAAATTATGTATTTCATTTATTGTCATAGCATTATGTCCTACGGCATGCTGTTTAGAGGGTAAGGCGGCGGCCATTGAAACTATATTTATTCCACATAAAAGAACAATAGCGTACATCAATTAGAATCTCTTGCTTCTCTTAAAGATAAATTCAAAGAAACAACAATTCTCACAGTACCTTTGCAATATATATTGAATAATATCTTATATATTCGTAATTATATTCACTTATATAGCGAAAAAAGTAAAATGCGCAACTTTTATACAAGAAAGATCAGAAAGAGTGAAGAAGGTTCAGAAATAATTTTTCAGTTTGAGCGTAGGCATTTTTAATAAGATAGCGCAATAAGTTTTATATATATGTCGGAGTGCAAGAGCCTGTGGATCGCTAGTCCGTGTGTAATAGTCTGTGGANGATCGCTGGTCCGTGTGTAATAGTCTGTGGAACGCTGACGTCATCTTTGTCGGCGTGGGGGCAGAGTCAATAAGTGGTGGTCCAGCCCGTCTCTCGGCAGTTCTCGGGCGGCGGTCGGCCGGAGTGGTCGCCTATTGAAACTGTCGCGTTCCTAGCTATTATTCTTAATAAGTTTGTGTAAATTGATATCAGGAACATTATAACTCGAGTTAATTAATAAAGTGTTTGATTACACCAACATTACCCACGAACGCCCACAGAATAAGAAATGAAATAATGGATCCAATTAATGGCGGATGGATGTCGGCGGAGAACCCTACGCCCCTGTGCTTTATGCTTCGCCGTTCTCTCTTATTCTCCGACATATATAGATTTACAAAAGGAATATTATAATGTTCAAGAAAATTTAAGCGTTAAAAAGGTTTCATTTGATCCCAGTTGCAGACAGAAGGAATACAATATTACGTATTGTTACATACACAGCAATCTTTAAAAGAGTTACCGTTGAGTTTCTTGTGGGTTTCTTCTCAGCGGATACAGTTTTATGAACTGGTGGTAAATTTGATATCAACGGACCAATTACTGACGATTTAAAAGTGCTTTTTGACTTTACTTGAATAAATAAAGTATTGATTACGATTTTGAGATAAATATTTGCGAAACAGATGTTGAAACAATTTTCTTTCTCAAGAATTCATCCAAACTTTTTATACTTGAATATTGATTTGCTTTCAGGGAATGATTCGCATTTTTCATACCTAAATGTACAAGTTTTCTTCTGCGATCACGAAATAAAAGTTTTGTCAGAGCGCTTTCCCTAATACTTTTTAATGCGATCAATCTAAGGATACTTTTATTTTTTCCATTATTAATCTACTGCGCCCTAAATTTAAGAATATATGGTATAGCTTAATTAATGTAAGATTATAATAGAATAACACTTCGACAAAGTTTCAATTTCATATATAAACATTCTTTTGTTTGATCGAAATCCTTCTTGGTTTTCAGGTATCGTAACTTTGACATAACAAAACCCAAAATATTATATATATATATATACTGCTTTTGGCTAGAGTTACCGTAACAATACAATTTTACAAACTTTTAACCCCTCGATTACCTCCCCAGGTATAGTTTTTAAAAAAAGGATGAATCATATCCACGACCAAACAGTCTTAAAAATTGGCATGTTCCCAAATTTCGCTTTTTTATGCAAAGAAATATTTTTTACAAATAAGTTATCCTATATAAAGAACATTATATTCCTATTATATTTGACACAGAAATAAATAAATTAAGTTTCAAGTAGTATTAAACTTCCTTCTCGTTTTATATGAACTAGCTGAACCTGCGACTTCGTCTGCGTGGAATGTTAAATTTAGACAAATCGTAATACATTAGGCAAACTATAAATACTTAAGAGGAGCCTATGCTCACCTTTAAAGTCTCTCCTACCTATACATCACAATCCATTGAAATTGGTTAACAAATTCAAGTTTAAAAATGTAACATGTAGACAGTTATAAGTACAATCCCTGCGAAAACTTAATCTTATGCGATCTAAGACTTGAACCGAACTATTTAATTTAACTTTTAAGTAATATTTCATAGAAAATACTGTCTAGTGAGGTTAAAGGTAAAAGTTAAAAATATTACTGAATGCGGCATAGTATAAAAACTATCAATTATCGGTAACTGTAATTCTTATTTGTAAAACACATCACGATATTCTTTTTGTTGATGAAATGAACGAGGATTCAGCGATGTTTGGAATAGAGCCTCGACTTCAGTAGGCTTGGCACGTCGTCACCCTATCGCGACCTTCATACACTGCCCAGCAATATCTGCACATTTCCGACGTTATCGACCAGAGGACACGTTTTTATGTGAACAAATTTAATCTGAGCACATTGAGGGATCAGTCTCAAGAGTGCCTTGCGTGCACGTCTTCTCGCGACGTGAGCGTAAGCTAACGATTTTTTTCAGAACCTTATTATGTGTTCAATAAAAACTTCATCTTCAGCTACTTATGTATTTCCCTGTAAATATTAAAATCATATTTCGTTCTTCATCAGCTATTGTTTTCTTACAGCATGGGATATTTACAACAATACTTATATTATGCTGCAGCCGGATTAATCTATTCTTATGATAAAAAAGTCTCCATATAGCTTCATTACTTAAATAAATTACAGAACAACCTTTTTCCTTCCAAATTTTGATAAAATATTTATAATATTAAACTTGAGTCAATATAATTAATTTTCAATTCTTGAAAAAAATAATAATTTTATATCTACATATTTAAATACATTTAATAAATCCATTCACAATATTTCGTTTATAAAATTCAACTGATTCAAAACATTTCTTTTGACATTCAATCGTAAATTTGATATTTTTTGTTAGAAGGTTACTACATTGATAAGAATGATGTCAATGTAGCCATTGATAAATAAATTCTGTATTTCTACATAAGAAAATTATAATTTATCAGAACTAAAACTTAGGTCCATCCAAATGTTCACTTTCCCATTGTAATTTAACATATATCTTTGTAAACTAGCAAAAAGCTAGGATTAACCTCATTTCACCACCTCTACTTATATTAGAATGACTTCACACACCCTGCCATTTCGCTCTTAACTGTGAAGATCGTAATAAAGCTCCTAACATGTCTGAAATGTGTAACTTTAGCAAAGACCAAAAGGATAGTAATTAGCTCAAAGAGCAAGCAACTTTGTAATTATCTTTTGTACTATAATAAATTCACAGAGGTAATATGAGTCAGAGTCAAATTTTTTTCAATTTGATTTGGCGTATTTGAATAGATTGAAGTTAAAATGTAATAACATGCGTTATAGTTTACACATTTATGGTATTAAATCTGAAATATTTAGGATATCATAATACTTACATTTAAAAGTGAAAGACACAAACTTGATATTAAATATTTATCAAAGGAGAAGTTAATCCTTATTACTCGGCATCAATCTTTTTGATATTTTCCTAAACTTATAATTTCATCATAATTAACATTCATTTAAATTTAAGATTATTCATGGCAAAAAGCGAAGTTACTCCAATGATATTTAACGCCGCACCTGCCCGAGGCGTCTTAGCGTGGCCGAAATTAATGCGACGCAAAGTCGGCAAAAGTCAATTACACTTTATTAAAACCGTCTCCATTTATATCAATTTGACGCAAACTGTTACAAATACTGGCAATGTTCCGTCCTTTCATTCGAGAGCGAGGCGGAGCTACGCAAGCGCCGGGAGTGTAGCAGATTCGTAGACAAAGCTACGAGGCTCGCCGTAGCGCGGGCAGTTCGTAGCCGGTGTGCTCCGAGGCCGCAGCTACGCACCCGCCGTTATAACGACGTCATAACGTGCTAGAAGCGCGCGACCACGACGTTGTCGAGCCGTTCGCTCGGTCGACCCACAAACCAATGAATATTTAATCGAACTGATTTCCACACCGAGATGGCGAATCAATGACTGAACTTTATTACACCGGCAAACTTATGACAACAGTTTTGTTGACACGCCTCTATTAGTTGCGAAAGTTTAAAATTACAATGCTAACTGGTTAAATATTTGAAGCAATATGAATTATCTGAGAGACGCTTCGTGCACATCTTTATTAGTATTACTTCTAGTAACTGCTAGACCTGGTAGATCATCCGATGGTAAGTAAATCTAAATACACTCATCAATACTTCATTTTTGTTTATCAACGTCTTAGTTGCTTATTCTTATTTATTTCTTAAATAAATATTCATAAGATATGTTGGTCTTAAAAAATTCGTAAAAATAAACACATTCATTCAGAACTAAAAATCACTACTATTAGTTTATTTTTAAAGATTTAGCGGTTATATTTAAAAGGTATTCCATTTCCGTTGAAAAGCTGCTAATAACAAAAAAGGAAACTCCAAAACCATCCAAGGAACATTTTAATAAGATATGTTATTGTTGTAAACTCAGTATTAATGTAAAAACTCGCACTCCTTACTTATATTTTTATATACTAGCATTGCTCAAAAAAGCGCTATCAGACAGCATGCTCGTCAAACTAACAACGGAAACTGGCAAAGACGCGTTGCAATAGCCTCTGTTTACAAGGAACAAGGATAACCTGACATCGTGACAGTTCGATCACTTCGTAAACTAAGCAGAATGAAGAGTAACTTTTACTCTTGAGCGTTTGTTTTTATTATTCTCAATTGAATATTCAAACGGTTGATTCATTTATATAATTTGATAATGCAGATTAAAATAATTTCAACATTTTAGTGAGAATGGTAAACAGCCATTTTCGAAGCGTCTTGTTTTTCGTATGAATCTTTGATATAATGGTCAATTATTAGAGTCACGCAAATTGCAATTATTATACACGTGAGTAGTTGTGTATTACTTAATGAATAACAAAATTTAAATGATTAAAGTCATTAATGCAAAAAAAAACTAAATGGCTTATTTACACGTTACTTTTTGGATATAAGAGTTAATTAATTTCTTTATTAACTTTTTTGTTAATTATAATAATACATATTTTATTCTTAATAAAATATAGTAAATCAATTCAAAAATATCTTGAAAAAACTTTATTTTTATAACGATTTAAAAAATTATAATTTATTTATGGAATACAAATTTGATTTTAATTTAAAAAAATTTACATCGTTTTCCCACAATGAAATATACACTAATTTTAGCGAGAATAAACTTTTGGACAAGTGCTCGCTTTGCTCGTAAAGGTCCCGGGTTCGATCCCAGGTTAAATGAATTTAGGAAATTGTAATTCCTAATTTGTATGAGTCTGGCCTGGCAGATAACTTCGGCCAGTGCTAGCTACCACCCATCCAGCAAAGACGTACCACTTACCATACATAAGGTGTAATCGTTGTCAAGAGCTGACCAGTTAAAAACTTAAAAATGAATAGGCAATTAATACGATAAGTTTTTAATTCAAACTTTAAAGTAAATAAAGTCATATATAAGAAAAATATTTCCTTGCCTGTAGATGGTTTGTAATTAATCAACATTGTGACACAACCTTCGGAAATTCCTTCACAAATTCTAAAGCACTTTTACAATTTCGAATGGAATTTCTGGAGACTCCAACGCGAAAAATTTGTTTTCTCAATATTTATTAGCTACGCAAAATTGCGGTTGGGGTATGAATTTTGCAACTTTAATTTTACCGTCTATACATTTCTTAGTCAATATAGCTTAATCAAATTAGTGTGTTGCTTAGACGACGTTACGCAAAGTTTATTATTCAATAATTGTATCGCCACATATTGTATGGCACCTTGATTGAAATGTCCCTGTTAGAATATTATAAATAAGAGTATGAAAAATAGAATTTGTTCATGAAATAATATTATTTTATTAAAACAAATTTTACTTTAAGTTAAGTAAAAAAGCCAACCCGCTTGCCAATTTTCAGTGAAGCAGCGAGGTAGGTCTATACTCTAAAAATAGCTTATTAATGCAGATAACAGTCCTGGGTTTGAATCCCAACTGGTAAGTGTGTGTTTTTTTTTTTAAGTTCTAGGTCTCTATTTCTGGGAAATTAAGGCCGTGAATGAACAAGGGTATGAAGTATTTTAAAAAATGTAAAGAAAAAATTGCCAAGCTATTGCCTACTCTATATCGCATCATATCACCATAATTTCACATCGTATTATGTTATAGTCTTATATAATAACATCTTGAAAATTAATTACAAAATATTGTATGTTTAATGCCTGTTAATGTGCATACATAACAATAAGGGTGCTTATCGCTTAAAGTCTACATGAAGTAGATTTACATATTACAACACATATTTTTGTAATAAAACTCATACTGTATTCGTATGTACGTTTGTGATCTATTTTACGTATGTTATAATAATTTTAATTAACATGTAGCATATCTAGAATACTCATTTAGTATTTAACTAACAAATAAGTGACAACAAACACGATTAAATTAAATATGAGCTAATACCAGCAAATCTAACCCAACAGCTTATTAAAGCTGCATTAATCCACTACACGAAATCCATTTCAACAATTGTATCACGAGCCGATGCAGTTAAGTCTAATGAAAATTATCAGAATAGTTCATTGTTCATTACAGTCCGCAGATAGCAATGTTAAATTTAATTATATAACATAGTATATTACTAGCTGAACCCGCGACTTTATCTGCGTGGAATGTTTTTGGACAGCATTTTCATTAATTTAGGCAAATTGTTCAACAAATAAGAAACACGTATAACAGCCCCGCAATCCCTCTTGCGGGTGGAATTTCGTAAGATCAGTTCTTAGCTGACCTCTACTCGTCAAAAGTAATAATCCTTCCAAATTTCAAGTGTCTACGCCTTATGGTTCCAGAGATATCGTGATGAGTATATACCTGGATATCTCTTTTATAAATATACATAAATAAATAAGTGAATATTAAAAATAACATACCTAACGTTTCTTATTAATTTTTATATCAAGATTATTATTTTTTTAATACGACGTGAGAACCAAATGTAATATATTTGCCCACCTTATTAGAAAATGTTATTACTTTATAAGGGAGGCGCTGGTTGAGTTACCAGCACAAGGTCATATATTATGGAAATTCTTGGAAAGTATTAATCATAACTTTATTTTGAAGGTGGTTTTTTTGTACGATCGTTCTTTTTTTCTCAATGATCATGTTGTTGGTGAACTCTCAATTACGATGACCTGAGGGAAGAAGAGAAGGGGGAGGACGCTTATAACGGTAAAAATAGAAGAAACATCCTGATCGTTTCTGACGCATAGCAATCAATTAACTCAAATCCTTACTCATGATTTATCATAATATTTTTATTTCTACTATTACAATATGGTTTATAGTTGTTTATTGACAATTTAACTGATAACAATTGGCAAATAATCAGCCGTCCACGTCTGCGGAAACTGCCGATATCCTAGGTGGACCAATCATCCGTGCACACCTAGGTAGGTACAAAAACAATAGCAAATAATAAGCTGTCCACTTCTGCGGATACTGCCGATATTCTAGATGGCCCAGTTATCCGTGCACACCTGGGTAGGTACAAAAACAATAGCAAATAATCAGTCATCCACGTCTGCGGACACTGCCGGTATCCAAGGTTGCCCAGTTATCCATGTACACCTAGGTAGGTACAAAGACAATAGAAAATAATCAGCCGTCCGCGTCTGCGGACGCTGCCGATATCCTAGATGGCCCCCTTATCCGTGCACACCTAGGTAGGGACAAAAACAAAAGCAAATAATCAGCTGTCCACGTCTGCGGATACTGCCGAAATCCTTGATGGCCCAGTTATCCCTGTACATCTAGGTAGGTACAAAGACAATAGCAAATAATCAGCCGTCCATGTCTGCGGACGCTGCCGATATCCTAGGTGGCCCACTTATCCGTGCACACCTAGGTAGGTACAAAAACAATAGCAAATAATCAGCCATCCACGTCTGCGGACACTGCCGGTATCCAAGGTTGTCCACTTATCCGTGTACACCTAGGTAGATACAAAGACAATAGCAAATAATCAGACGTCCACGTCTGCAGACACTGCCGATATCCTAAGTGGCCCACTTATCCGTGCACACCTATGTAGGTACAGAGACAATAGCAAATAATCAGACGTCCACGTCTGCGGACACTGCCGATATCCTAGGTGGCCCACTTATCCGTGCACACCTAGGTAGGTACAAAGACAATAGCAAATAATCAGCCGTCCACGTCTGCGGACGCTGCCGATATCCTAGGTGGCCCACTTATCCGTGCACACCTAGGTAGGTACAAAAACAATAGCAAATAATCAGCCGTCCACGTCTGCGGACACTGCCGGTATCCAAGGTTGCCCACTTATCCATGTACACCTAGGTAGGTACAAAGACAATAGAAAATAATCAGCCGTCCGCGTCTGCGGACGCTGCCGATATCCTAGATGGCCCCCTTATCCGTGCACACCTAGTTAGGGACAAAAATAAAAGCAAATAATCAGCTGTCCACGTCTGCGGATACTGCCGAAATCCTTGATGGCCCAGTTATCCCTGTACATCTAGGTAGGTACAAAGACAATAGCAAATAATCAGCCGTCCATGTCTGCGGACGCTGCCGATATCCTAGGTGGCCCACTTATCCGTGCACACCTAGGTAGGTACAAAAACAATAGCAAATAATCAGCCATCCACGTCTGCGGACACTGCCGGTATCCAAGGTTGCCCACTTATCCGTGTACACCTAGGTAGGTACAAAGACAATAGCAAATAATCAGACGTCCACGTCTGCGGACACTGCCGATATCCTAGGTGGCCCACTTATCCGTGCACACCTAGGTAGGTACAAAAACAATAGCAAATAATCAGCCGTCCACGTCTGCGGACACTGCCGGTATCCAAGGTTGCCCACTTATCCGTGTACACCTAGGTAGGTACAAAGACAATAGCAAATAATCAGACGTCCACGTCTGCGGACACTGCCGATATCCTAGGTGGCCCACTTATCCGTGCACACCTAGGTAGGTACAAAAACAATAGCAAATAATCAGACGTCCACATCTGCGGACACTGCCGATATCCTTGGTGGCCCACTTATCCGTGCACACCTAGGTAGGTACAAAAACAATAGCAAATAATCAGACGTCCACGTCTGCGGACACTGCCGATATCCTAGGTGGCCCACTTATCCGTGCACACCTAGGTAGGTACAGAGACAATAGCAAATAATCAGACGTCCACATCTGCGGACACTACCGATATCCTAGGTGGCCCACTTATCCGTGCACACCTAGGTAGGTACAAAAACAATAGCAAATAATCAGCTGTCCACGTCTGCGGATACTGCCGATATACTAACTGGCCCAGTTATCCGTGTACACCTAGGTAGGTACAAAGATAATAGCAAATAATCAGCCGTCCACGTCTGTGGAGGCTCCCGATATCCTAGGGGGCCCACTTATCCGTGCACACCTAGGTAGTTACAAAGACAGTAGCAAATAATCAGCCGCCCAGGTCAGCGGACACTGTCGATATCCTAGATGGCCCAGTTATCCAAAACAATGTTGCCTAAATTATCATATCGAATGTTTAAAAAATTATACTTGCTGTTTATAAATTTATATGATAAAAAAAACCAATCTTGATTGTATTGCGAAATTCCACTGTATTTTCTGATTTATCTATACTTTAACTGGGAGGAGACTACGGCCGTTGCTAGTTACCACTACACTAGAAAAAGAAAAAGTAAAATATCTTGCACTTTATCATCACTTACCATCGATGCAGATCACAGAGAGAACTTCAATTCTGAGGTCTTACTATAAACACTTAATATTGATTAGAAGAACCCACAATTAGTGCTTAATTATTACGTAACCCAACTGTAGGCAGAAGATGGGCAACAACTACTTAAGCAAACGAGATAAATTGGCTATATCTCCCAAATCCTATTTCGTGTGCGAAGTAAGTAAAACTCAAGAAACTAAAAAAAATTGTTGGCCCCAAAGACTTTTCTTTTGCAATAATACAACTCAACATTATTCATTTATCCTCGCGTTTATTATATGATATTTCGGTTAATTATGCGCAAAAACGAAAACGAAATACTTTTTTTTTACAAAAATATTGCTCTACTTATTTACTTACTGTGAATATAAACGTTTTTTCTAGGTACGAAAAGAAACTTTTCTCACGTCGTATGTTTTTCCTTTAACTATGGTATAATTATCTAAATTATATTATTTTAATTGAAAGTCAAATTGACTGAACCGTGTTATTTATTGCGACATCAGGAACTATGTAAATAAAGATATTTTCTTGCATGTATTGAACTTTATCCTCCTTCATATTTCGTTTTAAATGTACGCTCAATTTTGTTCATAAATTTATGTATTAACATGTCTGTTATGCTTAATTGAATGAATAATGCTTAAACGAATTGAAAAATAAACCCACGAGCACATAAAATATAAAATGTTATTTACAGTTATTCATAATGAAGTATATCACATATTAAAGATTATTATTTAATATGTAAAACATCACTGAAAACTAACAAAGAAAATTTGTCTTTACAATATACCAGATATTGTAAAGACAAATGTAATTTTAAAGTATCAAAAAAAGTTGTCATACACAAATTTATAATCTTACAGCAATTATCTATGTTCCAGGATTTATGTACGGATTTCTTTGATATAATGTTATTAAATATTAAGTTGTACCTTATAGCCGTATATTATAAATGGTAAATAAAAGTATTAGGATAAAAAAAATATTTACTCGTGTACTCACCTGCACCACCCACAGAAACGGCGCTCAAAGTTATTTTATGGTATAGTGACAATCTTCTAAGCGTTATTCACGTTGGTTCATTTCAGTGGTTAATTTTTTCCATGGGCTAGTAGTCGTATGTACGTAAATGCGAAATTCTTTATATTAGACACAGTTAAAAATGTAGTGCCACAATGATATCATAGGCTATTAGTAAGGTTAAATTTACTCTAGATACCATTAAATTAATATAACGACAATTTACTGAATTTGGCATAGGCTCCCACATTGACTAATTGTTATGTAACCAGCTAATTGCCAGAGAAACAATAAAATGATCAACAAAACAAAATTTATTATCTAAAAGCTTTATTAATTTCTGTACAATACATTGAGAATAGAACAATTGGCATATTTTTCACTACGCCTGCTTCCACGTTGATATCTATAACGCCATTATTCAGAGGATTAGCTTTTTGCTGGATGAGTGGTAGAATATTCAAAAAGGTATTATTGGATTTTGTTGAATTTATTTGAGTGTCCTTTCGAATCGATCTATATCTTCCATATTCATTGTTCTTTATCCAATTCTATTTCCTCAATAAATAACAATTGAATGAAATGTTAACAATGAAGTAGGACGAATAACAAAACCTTTCATTGTAATTATAAAGCGACGTACATCCAATTTCAACTCATCGCTGTTCGCCATTCCATCGAAACTGTTGTTACATTTGTTTAGATAAGAATTTAAATAAATTACAGGTATACTGTAACGCACGAAATTTACTCATAAAACTTTTTTGTTTTCAATTCTGTTTTGGTCTATGTACGAGTACATACACCGGCATATTTAGCGAAACATAAAAAAATATTTAATATCAGTCATATAAGGTTATGATACTGTTATCAAACCTTTATTTTTTTATGTTCCGCTAAATACTAAATTAACCTTTTCTATTCTCTTTGAAAAACTTACATGAATCAGTACGATGCTGAGTAGAAACCATTAAAAGGCAAAATACTCCTACCCAGGTTAGCACGCTACTATCCTAGACTGTAGAGAAATTCCAGGACGTATATAGATATGTACTGGATTTAAGGTAGTGCTGTTCTCTTCTATATTCAAGCAGTATTATGCCCAGCTGTACAATGTTAAAAAGCTATAACAGTATGCTGTTTTTTTGCTATATAATATATCCGATCGAGTAGCTCAAGACAAATACTTAAATAATGTAGACTGATTTATTCGGCTTCGCATGAGATATAATCTTAACTCAACTATTATAAGATAAAAGAATTGTGAATTAATATACGATGAACGCGTAATGAACCTTGATGGTCCGTCGGATTGGAACGTGGATTCTTTAACGTGAAACGTAGCGCCTCACTGTTGTGTAAATTTCGTCATTAGGCTATCCAGTGAAGGTAAACACCATGAGGAATCTGCATATCCATGGAGCAACTCTGAGATATTTGTAATCTGCTAACCTGTGGTACATTGTGGCGGGTTTATAGTCTGAAAACGTTCTTTTCTTCAAGTGACGAGGCGTGTGCCCAGCAATGAGACGTTAAAAGGCTGCTACTTGTCTGACCTTCACCTTGATTATATTACATTAACGTATACTTACTGGTGCGTAACTATTCTGAAAGCAATACCAAAGGAAATTAGCATCAAAAGTCAAATGAACACCAAGCGAACGATGCAGAAGTTGTCTAACATGTACCTTGCATATGATTGTTTGTGAGTTACCGAAGCCATGCTCCAATTTGCAGTTCAACTTTGTAATGCTTTGGAAACTTACTCACTGCGATACTGCTTCATTGTGATACCAATTGCCATATAAACATCCTAGAATGCTGTAATAAGAAAACTTTCTCCATCATTCGACTCAAAATATATCCTTGAAACTATACTATTTCTATAGAAAATAACACGTATAAACATAAAAAAGAGCTATGAAGAAAGGCTGTAGATTTTATACATGCGCTTTTGTAACCGTACAAAATTGTACTCATATCTGGAAGGGACTACAAATACAATTTAATATATAAAATATTTATTTATTTATGCACCACTTAACTGCTTAATTAAAAATAAACATAAATTTGTATACAAAGGACACCTTATCCATTATAAGAGATCTCTTCCAGAAACCTTAAAAGTTCGAGAATTTCATCGAAAGCTGGTGTAGCTGCTATATCTACAAGTTTTATTGAAAATATGCTTAAACAAAAATTTACATACATACAAAGTTGCACGCAAATACATACTCGTACATGAAATATATGCCAAGCAACAACAAATTTAAGGCAAGATCATAGATGAAATAGAATATATCATCATAGATAGATAGATCATAGATAGATCGTAGATGAAATAGAAAAATCCCCCATTTATACTTAGTAAAAAAACGATATATAAATGATTTTTTATTTTCTCCCGATATGTATTGATTTGAAAAACATTTATCCCCGATTTCAAGGTTTATTTTTGACGAAAAGGTAGTCTTTGTTAACATTTAGGTATGAGAACCAGTGAGAGGTGATGGGCGGCAATGGCCTTCTTCTGAAAGACTTAAGTCTCGCTAAGAGCGAACGAAAGCCCGTGAACGAGAATGCAGTAGATGCCTCCTCTCACCGCATATTTGCGCACTTGCTCCCGCTTCCGTGAATACTCAGTCGGACTCATCCGAGAAACCAGATAGGAATGCGCAAGCTGATTGTCTGATGTCTCACTCAATGATGAAGCGGGTTCCGCTGGGTTTTATTGGGTATTCCGAGCTCTTGCCCCTCGCAGAGTCCCATACTCCCGAGCTATGAGGGTTAATGCGTAAATGCATTTTCCAGACGTGGGAGACTCTTTTTGTGCATACATAACATTATATCGCAACCGTGTCATATATTACAAACCAATAAAATATTAGATATTTTTTGTCCTAATTGGCGATAGTACTACCAAATACAAGCCATTTAGCAGTGCTCCCTGTTGTATCTTTGTAATGTGTTATTTATACTAATTGTTTTAAACTTAAAATTTCGTGGTTTATTAACATATTGACTATTTGAACGGGTACATATCACGATGGCGATTTTTAATTTTTAATATTTAATTTTGCCGATATTTCGACCCCGTTGCATGGATCGTAGTCACGACGATACTGCTGTGGTCGGTTGTGTCAAGCTGTCAAGGGCAGAATCTGTCTACCCTACGTCTGATTCTTTTATTTTTCACGGCACCCACATCCATTTGTCGGCATACTACACTCACAACGTCACGTTTTAATTTTGAAAAATTGCGTCGTTTGTTCATTTGGCATAGCTTCACCACTGGATTCCACGTATCAGCCAGCTTAAAACCATCTTCACGATTGAAATTAGGATATTTTTTAATTTCAATGGCCTCGCGAACTAATCTCGGCATATAATGGCGGTCCGTGGAAAGAACTTTCGGGCTATGAAGTTCTATCCAGTGTTGAGTTCCCTGCTGCAAAATGTGCTCCGCGATCGCAGATTTTTGTATGTCGTTGTGCTTGACAGCATTTATGTGTTCTGACACACGAGTTGCTATGGAACGCTTCGTTTGCCCAATATAAGAGCTTCCACAGCTGCAGTCAATTTTGTAAACGCCCGGACATTGATACGGTAAACGATCCTTCGGAGATCTTACCATGTTTATAATCCTTTGTAAGGGAGTGAAGACAGTTTTGATGCTATAATCGTTTCGCAGTAGCCTGCCTATTCTGTCCGTCACTCCCTTTACAAAGGGTAAATAGGCCTTTGGCCTTTCTACCTCCAAAGGTCGTTTATGGTGTCTCTGCTTGCTGACGGGTTTTGGGGATCTATGTCCATTCCGACGTAACACCTCTCTTACATGGGTTAACTCGTCCTGAACAGTTAGATCATCACATAAATCGTGAGCTCGACTGATCAATGCTGTCCCGACCGAGGCAAGGTGACGTGGATGATGATGAGACGAACCATGTAAATATCTGTCCGTATGTGTGGGTTTTCTATATACCGAATGACCAAAATTGCCATCAGATGTTAAATATATATGTACATCCAGGAAAGACATGCTTCTGTGTTTCTCCATTTCGTACGTGAAGGCTATTTTATGATGAATGCTATTCAGGTGTTCCAGGTATTGGTCAACTTCTTGCTTACCTCCTTGAAGCACCGCAAATACATCATCAACGTACCGTTTCCAAAACTTAACTTGGCTGGGTGCAGTGGAGATGGCTCGGTCTTCGAAATATTTCATCCATAAATTCGCGACAACTGGAGCGACCGGACTTCCCATAGCAACGCCATCTATCTGGAGCAGGCAACTGGGTCGAAATATCGGCAAAATTAAAAATTAAAAATTAAAAATCGCCATCGTGATATGTACCCGTTCAAATAGTCAATGTGTTATTTATACTTTGACTTGACTTTTAATATATTTTTGTAATATTTTAGAAATAGTAGCCGTTATACTATGCTAAATTGCGACCAGAAGAAAGTTGGATGAAGTTTCAGCGCAAAGTTAATACACACATTGCTTGTACGTGTATGAATATTTGCGGGCTGCCAGCGCAATGTTCCAATTTGTTACTCAACTCGGAAACACCTTTAGAACTTGGTGCCTAGAATGTCGTTCCGCTGCAATTCCCATTGCAATAAATAGCGACTACACCAGCTATACCAAGATAGCGAAACTTTCTCGCTCACTTTCGCTCGTAACATATCATTAAGGCTTCTATGCATATCAGAATTTCCAGACTACTTTTTCAAAGACAAAGTTAAGAGTAACATTTTAGCAAGATTTAAAATTTCTACTTTATTTTCATGTAAAAAAGTGGTTAAATAACTGAATTTCAGTTTCAAACACCGTCGACCATTCAGTAATTATAAATACTCGTAAATTATGTCAACAGCAATTTGACCTTTCAAAATAGATTTTAATGGCTCGAGTAGTTGAATATTTGTATTCAAATAATTTGAAGTAATTATGATTCACACTTTAAATATATTGGGGTTGTTTTAATTTTACATTTTATTGTTTAAGGCGTAATAAAAATACATTAAACAATAAGTATTTTCTTATAACATAGTAAAAGCTCAAGTATAAAGCATCTTATTAAATAATATATAATTTTCCTATAAAACTTAGTACAGATAAATGCTTAATAACACATAAAAATATAACAAGATATAACTTTGCAAATATTTCTTTAAAAAGTCATTTCCAACAAACAACTGTGACTTTCAAGAAACTAAATCCAGATATAGGTTATAAACGATAAAAGTTATAAAAGACTAGGCATAATAGTTTTATTCATACTTCAATAGAAGTAGTTGTTAGAATACTCATGCGATAACTTTCAACGGTAATAAACGATCGACTCTTATTATTTCAACATTTTGTTAGCTATTCTTTAAAAACATTTATCTCCTTACACTAAACTAATTTTGTGTATCGTCAATTAGAGGTATACTCTTATATAGTAAATAATTATTTATTGACACCAATAATGTCATAAATCTTACATTATTTATTATTTGCGTATTACATGTAAATATTCATGTCGAAAATACTGATTATATTTAATAGTTTTTATGAGACATATCTAGATTAATTAATGCAAAAGAAAGTATGAAATAAACCTTTATATTTATATGAAATAAAATCATAGACTTCCTATTATAGCAACGGTGAGTTTGCAATAAATGTAAATTGTTATAAATAACAATTGCTAGTTTGTAACACGATTCTTGCAAATAAAAGATTAAATGCTCTAAAAGCTTGCATAATGGGTATTTATATTCTAAGGATTTAAATTGAAAAATGTACGTTCAGTATGAGTTCCGAGTCTCATTGTTTGGAGAAAATTCGCACCAACGAGATTTAGCGTGCCTAATAAAATACGTTTATAGCTTTTAATAAAAAAACAAATTGTTTCGTGAATATCTTTGCCATTAGGTTTTATAACTTTGTAATACGTTTCCTAGTTGAATTTATTGTCGTTAAAGTGTTAAACGAATTTATTGAATTCAAAAATGAATCGATCGTAACTAAATGCGACTGATTTAAATTCAAAATTATCAACGGTGTTTAAAAGATTTCAACAAACTGAAAACTTATCGTATTTAGTGTTAGTTTTCCGATAATAATTAGTTGAATAGTCTGCCTTTTTCATCCTTTAGATCTTTGGGCTTTGATTAAATGTAATATTAGAGTAATAGAGTAATGTTATTAAAATGGTTTTTAATGTACCTTTTCTTTTGTTAGTTTTTCCACCTTAATACGTCGTTATTACTTTATTGTGATACATATTAGGAAAAAGAAGTTCCTTTACTGTTCAATTGTAACTCGCTGGCGTAGTGGTGCAAATACTCGATTTACTAGCAGAGGTCGTGGATTAGACTCCCAACAGGGAAAATTTAGGAAATTGCATTTTCAAATTTGTCTCCATTTGGACTGGTGGGTGACTTCAGTCGTGGCTAGCAACCACCCTATCAACAAAGTCGTAGCGTCACGGAAAACGTTTGATTTTCATTACAACGTCATGATGAAACCATGGAAGTAAATTACCTATTACCAAGCTAGCGCTATTCCATTTTAGACGTTATCATGAGGTAATATCAAAGACAAAAGCTTATTTGACAGTAATATAATAAATTATTACGCAAAAAAAACATAGAATCTCTTAGTCTTTCGTTATCGTTTTATTAAGATTTAGTTAACAAAAAAAAGCTTGCAGTAAATTCGTAAGATTTCACTTGGTGAATCATCCGCGTTTACTCAAATTGCATTACTTAGTCGAGCAAATACACAATTTCACCCACTCAAATCAGATCAAATCACATCGATACGTTATTCCACTTGATCTCGATGCATCGCTCTCGATAAATAAATTACTCGGTTATATACGAGGCGTGCAGCTCTCTCTAAAATCTGATAATTAGGTCGCTATAGTATACATCGATATTCATGTTACACCTTATTCAATTTACGTACTGCTATTTATAACAGAGGTACGTGATGGCTTAATTGATGGAGACATGGATTCTTGTGGAGTCACGGGTTTGTCACTGAGTAATCCTTGGGCAGTTCTTTTTACAAAACGTATGTACCTAATTGTTTTTTTTTAATTCATCATTGTACTTTTTGTCATAAATCGATATTGAGTTTTCTATTAAGATTTTCTAAATATTTGCCTGAAATTGGGAAGTTGACAGTGTGTTCCACCCCCGTGCCTTGGAGTGCACGTTAAGCCGTTGGTCGTGCACCTGATCTCTCTCCAGTCGTGTTCCAACACATCGGAATAGGAAAGTAACAGAACAGAAAGCGCATTCGTGTACTATGCCTGCCAACTATTATGCCTATCCCCAGCAGTGGGACATTAATTGGGTGCTTACCTTACCTTTATACTTTTTTTTATGCAAACGCATACACACATATACACAGTATTTGTAAATCATGCAATCTTATTACGTTGTACTAAATCCGCGATATATTAATTTAATTCGCTTTAAGTTTTTCAGTTAAATTGTATTTTAACTACTACTTTATAAAAAAAATGTATAACATTGATCTATTATAC
The DNA here is from genome assembly GCA_015832385.1 of Elymnias hypermnestra. NCBI lineage: Eukaryota > Metazoa > Arthropoda > Insecta > Lepidoptera > Nymphalidae > Elymnias > Elymnias hypermnestra. Next base: position 3,346,330 of record JACTOM010000855.1, read on the forward strand.
AACATCCTATTAGGAATTTGATTCAATAAGACATCCGTAACGTCTTTAGTATACTGTAACGCCCTTCTATTTAATGAAGCCAATTTTCCGCGCTCGCTTTCCTTTTGAATTTTCTGACGTACTTTCCTCAATATTCATCTCACTCCGTGTTTCCGCGTATGCAAATTACTTTTGATTTCAAATTCCGCTACCATTGATTTAGTAAACAACGGGCTATTTGTCACGTCGCCACTCCAATCATGTGATTAAATAATATTTTTCTTTCTTTACTTTTTGTCGTTCCTTTTGTTACACAAGTATTTATCTTCATCCATTATAATTTACAAAAACATCATTTTTTTAAATTATGTTATATGTTCAATTTAGGTTTCTTCCGTATTTTAATATCCATATTTTAAAACACAAAATAATTTACTTCATTTAACTGAGATAAAACCCTAACCTCGTTTTAGACTTTGGGTCCATTTATGGATATGGAAATCCGTTTGTTTTATTAATAAGTTTATTAGTTATAATGAACATTTTTGCTTAAGCCCTATCTCTTTTTTATATAATTACTAAGCATGGCCTGACGCAAAAATTAAAAGCATCTTAGAAAACTTTACGATATTTTTTCGGACTGTAAGATACTAGAAATAATTTAATGAATTTTATAAAAATATATTTTAAACGTTAATTTCGAATCAAAATTTTTACTAATTGTTAACATAAATCGTAATTACAAAAATTATTTTAGTAGTTTACTTAATAAAATCATAATTTTTAGGACTAAAGACGTATCTCAAATTTTGCGGCAAGTTGTGAAAAAAAGTTTGCGATAAATAGATTAATGGGCACGATGGAAATAATATTATGGTTTTTAAAATTATAATTTTAAAATATAGTACACAAAACATATAATTCTTAAAAAAAAATCTTTGATAATTGAATCTATGAAAGCTTTCAAGTTATGAAAGCATTCAATTGTATTTTGTATAATTGATTTTAAAATCAATTTAACATTAATCATGTTAAGTAATGGCTCTACAAATAGTAGTTTAAAAGGGTAGATTTCACTATACAATTGTATTATGAAATCCAATTAACAAACCGGATCCATTAAAAGTTAATAAGCTATTTCTCGCAAACTCAAAGCGGATCCTTAATATTTTTTAACTCAATAAATGCTAAAGAGTTTAACATTCAATTTTAATTAAATAACTTATATAAGACGACAAGATATATATGCAATAATGACCTAGTAGGGCCCTACCCTGGTAAGAATTTAATTTTTATTCTCCTCCTAAATATGCCCAGCTTGAATTAAAACCCATGGCTAGTCAATATACTAATACTCACTCCATAGTTTGGTAACTAACTCATTTAAAAGAAATTAAAGTTTTTCTTTATAAAACTAAAGTATTTATAAGTATTACTCTGTTAAAATAAAATTTAAAGAGTTAAACAAATTCTCCTAAAATTTGAAGAGTTTTACTAAAAGCAAGTTTATGTTAATAAGATTACGTTATTAAAACTTTTCCAAATGAAGTGCCCAAATATTTTAATGAAATTATCATAACAAGTAAAAACCTGTTAAGTATGTCCAATTTCTTCCTTCATTTGTTCTTTTTGATAGAAGTAAGTTAAAAATAGATCCTTTTTCGTTTTTATTATATAAGTTTCATTGCCTTTATTTTATAAAATAAAAACGTTTCCATTATTTCATTATTCTAAAACAATATTTTACGTTCGTTGTATACCTTAGCGATGTCAGCAACTTTAAAACTGCGTGGTCGTATTTTGATGGCTTAAAATTAACATGGTTCGTGAATCAACGCTTTCAGCCTGGCTATATTTTTGAGAGTTGAGCCGAAAGGAGTAAAATTAATTTCAAAATGCTTTTGTATTCTCTGCTATACCCTCCATTTCTCATTTAAATTGATAATTCTAATTAACGACCAACTCGTTTTTCACCGGAGATCGCGTTTATATAAAGACATCGCACGGGAAATCACTAGAGATGAAGCTCTTGTGGACAATTACAGAACAGAACTATTACAACGTCTTAAAAGCTTTGCTCGTCTCCAGTTCTATACGAAGCTTTTATACATGAATAACCAGTTTATTACCAAACGAACTTACTGTTCACCCGACTTTATATGCAGGAGCAGTGGAACTGTCAATGAGTTGTTTATAAAGAGGGCTAAGATGTGTAACCAGTTCTTCACTAACACCAACCCCTTCCAAAACCCTCACTCAATGAAACCTATCAAATAATGTTAATAGTTTAGACTGTAATACTATGAAGACGTGGTATTCTCCGAGTCAAGCTTGCCCAATGCCGAGTCTCAGTATGTGATTATCTAGAAGCAGGGTTCTATCATTATTAAACCAACTTTTTAAATTACAAAAATGTGCTTGTCTGGTGAAAGGAATCACATATAGTAAGATACGAATTTAAACAGCGAAACAAGTAATTATTCTAGTACGATGCTGCCAGTGAAAGTTAAAAAAATGAAGAATAAATTATCTAAGTTATTCGATAAATAAAGAACGATTGATTATCGATAGCTTCCTCATAGAAATGGTTCCTACCATCGTTTCATAGTAGAAAACCTAGGTTGCAGTAGACGTAACGTATATAAGACTTAATTGAATAATATTATTTGCTTCGCGGAAGATTTAAAGCAATTTTGTTTATTTTACATGTTCTGTGAACCTATCACTATAGCCATGTTTAGACTTATTGGTAACAAAGAGGTTCATATTTTGTTGCTTCCTCATTACCTCTAACTGGAATAGACAAGAAATTCTAGCCTAAAATACTTCACCTAATGATTGATTTTAAAAATAATCTTCATTTCTTCTCTATTTATTAAATAATCGAATAGTTTCCTTCATTTGTAAATTTAACTAACATAAATCGTAAGCGTAACTTTGTGTAACCGGACCTAAGGAATCCCATTCCAACTTTGCTTATAAACGAACTTTTGTTACAACAGCTAATTAATATTAGTTTACATCACGGTCTTTTAATGTTGAAAGTTCAACACTAAAATATTTTATTGTCTCATAAGTTTGCCAAATGACAGTTTACATAGATAAATAATCGACACGCTTGTTTTATATTATAACGTATCATATTTACAAACATTATGAAAGATATATCCTCATTAGTCTAAACAATTTCTAAGGGGCATTTATTAGAGTTAAAACATAGTTAAGCAAAGGCAGTTCAATATGATATAGATTGAAATAGATTTATTTTTAGATTTATATAGATTCAGTTTGATCAAAAACTTAGAAACAGCCTCTATTTCTAACCATATGTCTTGATATTATTTTTCGCTGGGAAATGCTTTTATGCACTGGACCTGCCCGTTTGTCAGGAGTGTGGGACTCGGCGAACAAGAAGGTCTCGCAATACCTACCGGAACCCTCTTCATGTATGAATGAAGCACCAGGGGTTCAACTTTCACATTCCGGTGTGGTGTTCCGGATGGATCCGACTGTAACCTGTCTTGTAACCCGCCTCCTCCGGCGGTGTGAGGGAGCATCCATTGCAATCTCCCTCTCTCGTTCGTGGGCCTTCAGTGATATGATCGTCTCACAGAAGAGGGCCACTCCCGCCCAATATATATGTCTTGATATAGTGAATTATCATTACCAACAAGATTAAATATGTAACTCCTTTTCAATAAACCACTCATATGCAATGTATCTTATTATTATGATGGCAGCTAGGCATGGCCGAAGCCTTCCCCGAAACTTCTTCCTGTTAGAACCACCTGAGCTACCACTGCGCCGACTTCAACTTTCATTAAAAATTTGTTTAATGCCTTTATTTGTCGTATCAAGCTAAATCGAAGTTGTTGTTATCGTATTAAAAAGGAATTCAGCAAGTTTCCAACACTTTTATATAAGTTCAAAGAAAAGTTCGATATTTTTTATAACGAAATCCCAATATACATTAAGCCTTATTTGCATTGCTCGGTCTTTTCGTCGTGGAGAATATTGTGGGGCAAGTTTCCTTTCTAAAGTTAACGGCAGTTGTCTCGTAGGTCAACTCAGAAATGGCAATGCGCTTGTTAAGACACGAAATGCAAATAATCAAGATAAATTGGCCTGTAAAGTGTTAATATTTATTAGACAATGCGTCGGAATTTTATTGTGTTAGAAATTTACTATAATTTACTAATAACTATTTTGAAGATGGTAGCGTTTGCTTGTAACATAAATGACAGCAAAGTCTTAAACGGTAACACTTGTCAAGAGGGCATTTACCCTATTAGTAAATTGTCTCTACAAGGCCTTGTTAAAAACCACAATTTTTGTCTTGGTGTTACGTGATTGTAGATAGGGAGGTAGTAACTAGCGAAGGCCGAAGACTCCCTTCAATCCAGGCACAGTAAAACTAGAAAATAAAAGTTAAAAGTGCTTGCGTACAAACTACACATGTCAGAAGTGAAACTTCTTTGGCAAACTATTCTTATTCATATCTATACAAATTCAAAACTTTAGATTTCAGAGATTTAGAGTGAGGTAAAAAAGAAGATTTGTTAGGAATTTAATGAATTAAATTGTCATTAAAATATTAAGTGTCGAAAATTAATACAAATAATTTATTGCAATATCAAATTACGATTTGAATGTGTAAAAATGCGACGTGGTTTTTTGTCAGTATAAGAAATTATTAATTAAATTTTGTTTTTGAATTTCAAATTTGAAAAAGAGTTCAAATTTTATATTTTATGAAAAATAGTATATTAAATTATTAAAGGAGTGGCAAATTAAAATGCCACATGTTATTTGTAAATTAAAACGTCGCATATATTAGTGACGCTAATCACGCGTATCATGCGTAAAAATGTTACCCTCATACGCCTAAAGACGTTTCACAGTTTGCTGACAGTTTTAGCGCTTGACTGTGATCTCACCTGATGGAAAATGATGATACAGTCTAAGATGGGAGCACACTAATTTGGTAAGAGGCGATTATATCCCTTATGGTTTCTACACAGCATCGTACCGGAAAACAAATTTCTTTATTTGGCGATACGTCTTTGCTGGTAGGGTGGCCGAAGCGTCCAACCAGTCCAGAGTCAGACAAATTAGAAAATACAGTTTCTCTGCTAACAAAGCGAGTACTCGTACTAATGCGCCAGCGAGGCGGTCAGGCTCAATTTGCCATTAGGGAATCGAAACGAAGATCTCTGCTAGCGTCAACCCCAGCGTCACCAACCTTATAAACAGGTAAGTAAAAGTAAGTAGCAGCCCATTAACGTCCCACTGCTGGGCACAGGCCTCCTCGGTCCGAGGAGCGAAGGTTTTTAGAGCATAGACCCACCACGCTGCTCCACTGCGGTTTGGCAGGCATAGTACACAAGTGCACTCTCTATTCCTTCACTCTTATAGTCCGATGTGATGAGAATCCGACACAGAGATCGGGCGCAGGACCGACGGGCTTAACGTGCTCTCCGAGGCACGGAGCTGGATTACACCGCCAACTACCCAACTTCGGGCAAATATTGAGAAATTCTTAATAGAAAACTCAATATTGATTTTTGAATTGGCCCGACCCGGGACTCGAACCTAGGCCCTCACGTCTGTAGTCGAACATTCTAACCACTAGACCAATGAGGCTGTCACCGCTTGAGCAATAAACAGGTAGATAGATTTATTTGTAATTGTTCCGATTTATGAATAAAACCGTTTGATATTTGACTGTTTATACAATTCACCCATAACAAAAACTACAAGAATTGCATAGATATTACAAAAATAAGTAGTTTGTGTACAAAAACGTCACAGAGCCCGGTACCGCTCGACACGGCTCGCTCTATTGTGCCATATATTTCGTATGTGCGCAACGGTTGGCCATATTTCTTGACGTCTATGCCGATGCCGGCACCGGTAGCATTTCACGCGACGCTCACTGATTTTTCGATGTGTGGTTTCCGCCCCACAATAGTATTTTATTCACGGTTGAAATGCAACATTGTGTCGGGCATTGTTGCGGTATAAATGTTATAAGTGAATCTCACAACATCGTTGCTATTTCCATCGTATAATTCAGCACGTTTCCAATTTTACGATATTAGCCGGAATGTATTATCACAGTACTGGTGGCTTTTTTAAAGTTTTACCCTGAATTACGATCCTAGCTTGGTTATTAAAATCATTTTATTAATTTTAATTCAAAATATCTTTATTCAAGTTGGCCTTTACAGCACTTTTATCAGCAAAGACGTACCGCCAAACAAAGGAATTTGTGTTTCGGTACGATGCTTAACAGATTATCGCGCATCTTAGACAGTATCATCACTTACCATCAGGTGAGATCGCAGTCAAGCGCTAAAACTGTTAGAAATAAAAAAACTTTTAAATCGTCAAATATAGTTTTTTGTGTCCACACACTAATTCTAATGGACAACTGATGACTGAATGATCGAATAAAATCTAAAGTTACGATTGTTCCTTCTCGCGCTGTCCTGAGAAGAGCCCACAACAAACTCAGAAGAGTATTTTGTTTTTTTTTACCATCATCATTAAAATATTATACAAGATCAATTCGTTCACTCCCACGGGTTTTTATTGTCTAAGTAATCTTTTAAATTGTAGTAATTTTCAATCAATCTTCTTCGACTTCTGGGAGTTTACTATAGAAATGTATACAGTTATCCTTAAATGAGTGGTTAATTTTATGAAGCCTACTAGAATTTATAAACAGATTATTTTGATTACTTAATATTATATTCACTCTTTTTTTTAAGAGTCAATATTTTTATACACATACAATATGTTTTCTAATATATCTATGCAGTGAACTGTCATTATATTTATCTTGGACCCATATTGTAAACCGCACGGACGGCCCTTTTCTGCAGAGAAATTGAGCGAAAGCGAATCGAGATTGAGCAAGTAGTTATTTTGGCATGCTTACAAAAATGATAAAGAAAGAGCTACCGTAAATTAAACGCCCACTGACCTAAATTATTATAGTTATAAATTGAATGAAAACACAAATAATTTCCAAAGTAAACATCAAATATTCGATTCAGGGTAAATACGGAAGTTTCATCCATTAAATAGTTTGCATTAACATTCCGGGTAAACAAATTACTGCATTGCGATAACTTGAAGCGAATGCATGTTATTCAACAGTTTTGTAGATTTGAATCATCGTATCGTGTGAGCGGAACATAGGTGTAGACTGTAAAGTTAATATTTATGCATCTGATTGGTGTCGCCTACAAGGTGGCACCATGCCGTCAGAGTACGCTACGCGCTATCGTCGCGATGTCTCTGATTTATTACCGTAATATAACGCCAAGCTGTCATGCAGATATTTTTATAAGCTTTATACTGACTTCAGTTTAATATTTTCCTTTTTGGCGTTTTTATGAGTGTCAACGTGATAAAATTTAGTAGGCACCATACAGGATGTATCGACAATAGTACCGCTTGTATTTTTTATCAACACAATACAGTTTATTTATTAAAGTAAACACCAATAAACACTTTAATTGTACAAACATAAAAGATTAAATATTAACAAAAGTCTTATACTTGCTTACTCTTTTACAGGTGTTCAAAAATTACATATTTAAAAAAAAACAGTCAACATCATATCAATAATTAAAAATGCACCCGTACAAAGTATAATGTCAGAAGGGAAACTTCTTTGGCAAATTAATTTTTAAGTCTTGTTCATATTTTTACAACTTTAAAACATTAAATTTCCGAGACATAGAGGGAGGGTGAATGGAATTTATGTTGGGAATTTAATGAATTTAACTTTCATTTAAATATTAAGTGTTGAAAATAATTTATTGCAATCTCAAAATACGAATTGTAAATAAAATCCCACGTGTTTTTAGTCAATATTAAAATGATTAATGAAATTTTGATTTTGAATTTAATATTTAGAAAAGATAATTTTTTATTATTTTATGAAAAATAGTAGGTATATTAAATTATTAAATGAAAAGGAGCAAAATAAAATGCCATATTTTATTTGTACATATTAAAACTACTACTGATATTTAAACCTAACCTAACCTAAATATCTTCGTAACGCTAATGAGTAAAGTTGTTTCACTTCAATAACTCAAAAGATTAAATGGATAATGTGTAGTCATAGTAAATAGATAGAACTTTATAATTAAATTTCAATGTTTTTCGGTCAGGAAGATTAAAATTATAAACAATAAATGTCATTTAATAATCATTAATGTCAGTTGTGTTTTAAGTATGCAATGGATTTTTTCTTAAAATATTTTAGCTTATTATTAAAACTTTTGGTCATACAATTTCAGTTTCACTAATACAATAAATGTCCTGGCAGAAAAATGTAAAGCTGAAATTATATTTCTCTAACGGACTTGAAGACATTATCTTAATTACGTATTATTATTAATCTTTTATGTTGTAAAGTCTCACCCGATGTATTTTTTTAATGCTGACAGGTTGGCGCTTGACTGTAATCACCCAATAGCAAGTGATGGTGGTGATGCGCTAATCTGTTAAGAGGCAATTTACTCCTTATAGTTTCTACACAGCATCATACCGGAGCACAAATCTCTTTGCTTGGCGGGGCGTCCTTACTAAGAGGGTGGTAACTTGCCACGTCGCCTTCCACCAGGGATCGAATCTTTACTAGGAAAGACGAGTATTCACACCACTGCGCCAGCGAGGCCGTTATATGTATGATTACACTAAGTGATATTAATAAGCAAGGAAGCTGCCATTGAATTTCTTGTCAGTTTTTAATTTCTAGTGTTGTAATTCCATGTTTATTTAAAGAACGAATTTAATGAAATACCTTTTTGACTTATCACTTTCAGCTACATTCGCCACACTTGTTATATAAAGAAAAGTGTGTATAAAACAGGATTACTAGAAGTATAGCAAGGAATAAAAGAATATGTTTTATTAATCTCTACACTAGATAACTAAACTTTGCCCAGCCGAAAAACTAACTTGGGCTTACTTAAGTTAAAACTTGCACTTCATCATATTTTAGACTAAAATTTATTCTTAAAACAATCTTTAAAGAACTATTAACAAACTATGATTGTAACATTATTAAACAAAATAAATTAGATACACAACCTCGGTTGAATTACATGTAATTACTTAGGTACACTGCGTCGAACTGTAAACAAACGTATTATACACTGTAATTATCTTTGTGCTAATACCAACGTTACGTAAATTATCCCTATTGTGTAGCTATACATAGACGTAATTAATAACAATAATAATATTATTGCCTACATAACTGCAAAGAATTAAAGAAAAACTGTTTTCTATTATATTTGCAATTGTTGTTTTATTTGGACCTGATTCCAATTGCACATGAAAGATAAACACATTATACCCTACAAAAACTATCTTTAATACATTAATCGTTGAGTTTCTTGCCGGTTTCTTCTTAGCGGAATAAACTTTCCCAACCGGTGGTTGATTTCTTACCAACGGACAGATTAATGTCGACTTAAAAATTGCTTTTCGAGCCTACTACTACTATAAAAAATATTAGGATTTTTATAAATTAATTATACTATATTCGTGTCAGTATAAATCATACTTGATTTTCATTAAACCATTCGCCATATATTCGCTTTTTGTCTTTTTATTGTCATGGATATTTAGATTTAAAGTTTGTTTTCCGTTATTTGCCAGTGTCAGTACCGTCAAAAGTCTAGAGTAAAAAAAAACTAAAAAAAAAAATTTTTGTTTCTGTGTCGTGTAAATATTTCGTTTGATATTGCAATTTACTTTAACTTTATATATATACAAGTGCGCTTCCATTAGGTTTTACGATTGCATACGTAATAAATTCTCACATTTTCTCTCTACAGGACTTTGCATTTCTGCGCCATCCGTTGCCATTTACAAGCCAGATAGAGATTCCCGTGTAATTGCTCGCTACATAGGTGCTACGGGTGTAACCTATAGACATTCAAGTGAATCTTGTTACATTTTGCATAAAATCGATACTCATGAATGTACCCACGCAGAGACCGCCGAGAGGCAAATGGGAATCGCCATTACGAATTAGTCAGAATCGATCCTATTTTTAGAGCCTTTATCGAATATATTAAAGAATTGTCAATTTTACTTGTGATAGTTCTAAATATTTATTTATTTATTAGGAAGCCAACGTTGTATACAATATAAAATGTAACTTAACATAATATTGACTGAGGATGTCTATATTTTATAACCCACTTTTTCAGCATGCATAATTTTGGACATTCTTCTGGAAGCATATCTATTAAAAAAGATATACAATAAAAACTAAAGTATTTGAAAACTATAAATAAAATAATAATTATTATAATAAACATATTTATTTAACATATTTAAATATATAGCCCTTCTTGCCTTTCAAAATCCTTGTGGAAATAATAAATATGACAGTTTCCGCATAACTTTAATCTCACCTGTAAATGAGTCTTAAGATAATAGTCCGCTAACCTGATCAGAGGTAATTCAACTCCTAACGGTTTCCACACATCATTGTACTCGAACGTATTATGCAAACCTCGTTACAAAACGTCACGTCTTTTTTTCTAACAGAAAAATCCTCATGCATATCCAGATTATCACGGGAGACGTGTTTTGGGTTATGCCGGAATTTTACTGGCTAAAAACCTCTCGGTGCTCCTCCGCGTCACCTTGTGACGGGTCCGCAGGAAGGACTCGATTATGCTCGACCGCAGCGACCCGCATGAAAACTTCTTTATATCTTTAGAAGGATAGCATGCCTGAAGCATTCGGAATACCGTCCACAATATTACATACCTCTCTATTGGAAATAGACTTCGTACCTGCTGCCCAGATGTTGTCCCCAGGGAGAAGACGACGATCCTGGGCTGCCCGTCTGCGTCCGACCCTGCACTTTTGAATGGCGGGAGCGGCTACGTCCTCTCTATCTCTCTCTCTCACTCAGTCAACGTCACGTCTAACCTAACCTAAATTAATTAATCTACCCAGGGTTTAATCCTTCCATCTAACACCAGTTTAATTAAAAAAAATTGGTGTCAAGATTTATTTAATACCTGATTTTCCCGAGAATAATTATTATATAAGCGATTCCTTTTTTTGGTTTTAAAATATATCTATAAGAAGATTGGACGCGAAATGGTCTCCTGGGAGTAGCCTGTTCATATTGATGAATACTGTACTGATTGTCCAAAATAGACTGGACAAATGAGCTGAGATTTTTGAAAAACTTCACCGCACGTGTATTGGCTTTATTTTAACATTTACTTATAGGCATATTGTCACTTTAAACTTTGACGAACTTGTTGACATAAAGGAACCATTACTCGTTTCGTCAACAAAGATGCAGGGTTCGATTCACGACTAGGCAAATTTAGGAAATTAGACTGAACTGCTGGGAGCCAAACCATCAACACGTGTTACCTAGAAATTTAAGTTCCAGTAGAAACCATTACATATAAATTACTTTTCATCTTATACTCTACCATCAGTTATGCGATTACGTTAAATGTGATTGTAATCAAACACGCACCTGTCAAAAACATAAAGAACGTAATATACTGTATTTATTCTGTTTCATCCATATTCTTCTATAACATTTTATGAAGTGTCATTGTATTACACAGAAAATATGGAAATCTGGAAATTTAATGGGATAACGAGACTTTGACGGGCTTTACAATTATGAGTGAGGCTCGTTAATTTGGGGTAAAAAGGTAAGCAAAGCGAATACGAGCGGTCTGACCGATGCGGCGCGGGCTTTGGAATCTAATTTACTGGGAACAGCGTGGACTTTTGTCACAGTGCATTGTACTGGACCAATTAGGTAAATAGGGACATCGAGAAAACCACTACGCTAACGTACATTCGAGAACAAGCTTTGAAAATTTACCTTCTGCAATCTATTTATTTTAAGTCTCTCTATTGATAAAGCCAACGAATCTATAAAATACACTAAAATATGGTATATTACGTTTATATGGGTATTGCTTTTTGCGTTCTGTAACGAACTTTTATAAATATTTTATATCTAATCTTACACGACAGTTAATTTCAAAATTGGCATATTTTATCTGTAAGTATCTAGGATGCTTTCTGAACAAAAAAAAAATATATTTATTTAATCTTCCATTACGCATTGATATTTAAAAATAAAAACTGCACATTACGCTGCTGCTGCTGCTGGCAAATTACGCTTCCCATTCAAAAATCTGTATTGACATTTACATTAAGATTTTCTCAATATTTGCCTGAAATTGGGAATTTGGCGATGTGCTCCATCCCACGTACGTCGGAGATAATGTTAAGCCATCGGTCCATCGCCTGATCTCTCTCCGGTCGTGTCGGATTACTGTCCCATCGGATTAAGAGGTGGAAGGAATAAAGACAGCACTTGTGTACTATGCCTGCTAATCAGCAGTGAAGCAGTGTGGTTGGTCTATGCTCTAAAAACTCTCCCTCATATGAGTGAGGAGACCTGTGCTCAACAACGAGGACCTTAATGAGCTGCTACTCACCTTCTTTTACATTACGCTTGACTAGAGGATTCGGCATCAGTTCTTGTTATGGCAAATGCAGAAAATACTGTTTTCTAATTTGTTTGGACTGATGGGAAGCTTCATACGTGATTAACACTACTGTGTAATCAAATTCAATGCTTAGTAGAAATCAATAATAGGTAATTTACCTTTTACCATGTTAGTGCTCCACCATCTTGACGTTGAATTGGCAATCGGGTGCAATAGGCTCCGCCATTAAGTGCTAACTTTGAAAGACTTATGTATTGGCGAATTTATAATAATGGCACAGTTATTTTTTCTACCGTAAAGTATGTTTCTGTGATAGATCGTATGGTTATACTTTTTAAAATCGTAGAATAGGGGTGAGATACACACACTATTAAAAGGTTTGGAGCTATTTTATACTGCTGACAGGTTAGCTCTTGACTCTGTACTGTCACACCTGGTGTTAAGTGACGATATAGCCTAAGATGGCAGCACGCTAATCTTGTATGAGGCAATTTACCTCATAATGTTTCTACACAGCATCGGATCATGACATAAATCTCGTTGCTTGGTAGCACGTCTTTGTTAGTAGGGTGATAACTAGGCTCGTACCTGGGACTTGTGTTCGCAAGGGAGTACTGCTATCACTACACCTGCGAAGTCGTCCTACTGATCGCACTGTTCCCCAGCAGGTTAGCATTCTACATACGCTTGAATTCCTTCCAGCGAATATAGATCTCTTCACAATACTTCACATGATAATACAACGATCTATTTCGAACCACAATTCATGACATTTTAGTAAAAGTAAATTCGTTTCCACCGATCTCCTAATATTTAACCACTTGCCTAACTACTAGGGCTGGCATAGATATATCAGGACAGGCTATGCATATATTAAACACCTCGAAATGTATTTCAATAAGGAATAATAGAGGCTAATTACACATAAACAACGTCCAACAATGGTTTATTAAATCAAATTGAACAATGAGTGCAAATTTTCAGAAGTAATAATAAAATATGAAATGACAGTTTTAAATAAACTCATCAAAATGCGGACCATCTATCATGGGGTCTATATTAGGAACAACATTCCACGATTGTTTATATGTGCTCAGTAAGCTCTTCTTTCATTAGAGACGAAGCCGTCGCTCGCAAGAAGGCTATACGAACACCAAGATTGATGGGCCCGCGATGGATTTGTTCTATTCGCGTTCGCTCATCAATCATTCGCGGGTATTTTTCCATGTCTCAGGTTGTTTAGCCTAAATAGATTGTTGCAGGCTTTGATACATCGTTCATATCGACATGTGTATCACATTAGCATTGACGTTTACTCAATTATAAAAGCCTTGGAAAAAGCGTCAGTTTGCTTTTTTAATTTTTTTCCGGGAACTTAACACATTGTAACATAAAAAATTATTTTGTGATTGTTATATAAGCTGTTTTATTTCATAATGACTTTTATTTTTGTTATTTATAATTTTGCGATGCATATAACTTTTTTGAAGTGAAACTTCTTTAGCGTTTTTTATGCCAAGTGGTTTGAAGGTTGTAGGACATTTTAATTTGCCACTCGTCATTTAATAATTTAATATACTGTTTTTCATAAATATATTTCATTAATTCTCCTTTCAAAATTTTTTATTATGGAAAGAAGAAGATATGTAAGGAATTTAATTAATTTAACTGTCATTACAAGTGTCGAAAATTAATACAAATAATTTATAAAAATCTCCAATGGCGAATTATAAATAAAATGCCACGTGTTTTTTGTCAATATTAGAAATATTTAATAAATTTTGTTTTAGGATTTCAAATTAAGAAAAGAGACTTTATGAAATATTTTTGGTGCAAAATAGTATATTAAATTGGCGAGTGGCAAATTAAAATGCCACATGTAATTTGTAAATATTAAAACTACCCAACCTTCAAACAAATGAGCATAAAAAACGCTGCACATCTATGTGACGCGTTCCATTCGTAAAAAAAATACCATCGTGTGCCCAAAGAAGTTTCACTTCAATAAAAAAAATCTTATAAAATATCCAATACGCCCCCCAATTTCATGTCATAGTAATATATGTCTATTAATATTTTATAATTTAAGTGTTAATCTTACATCCACTGCGCAAATAACAATAAAACGAAATAAAAAAAATAACAAAAAATATATTTCTGCTATAAATACAACATATAGGAGATGTAGTAATTAACCTTCAAAACATTTTTAGTCTATATTCTACTTTAAACCTATTTTTCATATAATTCATTTGTTAGTTTTAAAATACATTAATGCATCGTTCAGTTAAGAAAAACATGACTAATTGAAGTGGGTTATTTTACGTACAATCTGATGTTTTGTCAGTCTAATCATATTAGAAGAAATTAGTCATTTGATTTTTTTTTATTATTATTATTGCACGCCGCTTTTATAGCAGCAAGAAGTAAATAATCGCAAAATACGTAGGCACGTGAAATGGAACAAAATTTTTGGAGCAAATACTACACATTTTAATATAAACCAGGTATATGTGCCTTCAAAGAAAAGAGCTGAATAAATAACTAAGTATTTGTACAAGGCATTGTAGTGTACAATAGCCAACGTAAACTTTAAAAATGTTGAACTACTCCCAGTAAGGGGCACACGACATACAGAACTTGGCAATGCTCTAGAAACCAGACGCAAACCTAGTTTGCTATTTTCGCTTAAATTATTAAATTATCTTCGTAATATACTGAATTTTGAATTTCTCTAGTGACTTTAGGCTTGCGTGATATTCCTATGCATTTATAAATGTTTTACTTCGCAAATGCGGAGTGTTATTCAATTTTGTACATCTAAATTTAATTTACAAACGTATATATGTATATTTTAAATATTAGACACAAGTTCAAATAAATTTTCAAAAACCTGTGAATGATGTTAATATATTTTTTTTAAATGTAAATTCATTATTTGTATTTAAATTGTATTAAACAGTGAAAGCTCACATAAGGGCGCAAATGATTTTTTTCTATGTAAAACTTTAAGAATTTCGTGACTTATATTTTAATATAACTAGCGAATGCAATTCAAATTGCTATAAAATAAGTTGCGTTGAGATTATTTTTATATAATAATATATTAAATATCTTAAATTAAGTGACATCAATAAATCTCAATTAAATAAAATGTGTTTCAGGACCTCAAAGAGACACTCTAATCTGTCTTGTTTCCTTATTTTCTTAGTTGCGGTATTATAAACGCATTATTGATTTAACAATTTCATTAATACAAAACGGCTTTAAAAATGTATGTCACAATACAAGTCCAAATAAAGCTAAAGGCAAACTTTGAACCGGGCCTTTGATCGGCTTTTACTTCCCGAGTTTCAAATAGAACAAATAGCGGCAAATGCAAACACTAGACTATAGAATATTTTATCACTTAACCTGGTCGCACACGTACCGGTTTCGTTGATGCAGTGATCTGCGTTTTATCTATTAGTCTGCTGTTAGTTTACAGTTTGCCTGTGATCTAACCGGATAGTTAGTAATGATTAATGTAAGAAGTAAATTACTGAAGCAGCAACGTACCGAAATGCAACTTTATACGAGGTACGTCGTTTTTTACAAAATAAAAATTTAAATATGTAATAGTAATGTTTCTCATTTAATCAGTGGTTTCCACACAAAGATTTCCTGTGTAATGGATATTATACCTAAATCTAAATATTTATCTATATTACATATTAGAAGTGTAACCATATATTTTTAAATTCAAATGTTAGTACAATATAATATTTTTATTTATAATTTAGATTTAGTACAATGTCTTTAATGGTAATAACTAGCAATGGCTAAAGACTTTCATTCCAAACTTATAAAAATTGCATAGTAATTACTATAATTTCGATATTAATATTATTTTTTAGATGAAACAAAGTCTACCGCCATGTCTAACTTTCCGTTTGTTCTCGATTTGCCCAAAAATTGTTTACCTAATTCACGAGCCATTTTCACCAATAAGTAGAAAAATTCGTCAGGAAAGTTTCCGTATATAATTTCTGAAGGATTTGTGCTCATTGCTTGCAATTTAACGATACATAATTATTGGAAACTACGCCAGATATTTTCGTCCGATGTCCTCAGTACCTGAAGATCAAAGTCTTCGAGCAGTGCGTGTTGCCAGTGATGACCTACGGTCCTGAGACTTGATCGCTGACTATGGGCCTCATGCGGAAGCTCAGAGTCACTCAGCGTGCGATGGAGAGGGCTATGCTCGGAGTTTCTCTACGTGATCGAATCAGAAATGAAGAGATCCATAGTAGAACCAAAGTCACCGACATAGTCCTACGAATCGCGAACCTGAAGTGGCAATGGGCGGGGCACATAGTCCAAAAGAGCGATGGACGTTGGGAGCCGAAGGTGCTGTAGTGACGACCCCGAACCAGACGACGCAGTATAGGCAAACCCCCCACAAGTTGGGCCGATGATATAAAGAAGGTCGCCGGTAGCCGCTGGACCAGGACGGCGCAAGATTGGGTCTTGTAGATGTTATTACGGGAGACTTATCTCCAGCAGTGGACGTCCATCGGTTGAAGCGACGGCGACGGTGACGACGAAAAGCCTCCTGGGAGCTCTCATCGAAACCGCTACCTAAACTCCTTAGAGTATAACATGTTGAGATATTCCACTTTTATAGATAGATTTACCAAACAGTCCTCCCAGTTATATATTATCTCTTAAAGGCAACTCACTAATTTTAATTTATCTTCTACAAGAATGGTCATGTACAAATAAGGTAATTAGAAATTTTACAAATCACAAAACATGTAGGCACAATAAGTTCTAATACCCATGCGAAACCGTTGCGGGTGTCTAGTTATGTAATATAAATAACATAAAGCAAATTTTGTTGCAGAATCCTTGTTTCCCCGTTTCGTGGAGCCGGTCCCAAATGTCACGGTAACGGTGGGAAGGGACGCCCTCTTAGCGTGCGTCGTCGAGGATCTAAGAGGATACAAGGTATTATGAAGTAATTTAATTAAGAACATTAATTGAGTAATAATTAGTTTATGAGTTTATTCAAAGTGATTGAGGAAGTGTAACAATGTTAGCTAACTACAATAAATAATGTTAGAGGAGAAATACATTCTTCTTTGAGTTAAAAACGTGAAAATAATAAAAATAGTAGTCATATTTTCAAATTTAAATGTTTTTTTTTCTTTTTTTATATACAGGCATATGCTCAGATATGAATTTTTTTAAAATAACTAATTAACTGAAATGTAATTTATATTCTGGTCCTGTGGTTTCGCCAATGTTATCGGTCAAATACAGTAATGTTAATACTATATTAAATTAACTAGTTATGTAATTTTCTACAAAAATGCTAATTATTAATTTAAATTCCAAACTGGTAACGCCCGAAAATCGTTTTTAGTATTTTTACTACAAATATTGATGGTAGTGCTATAAATTATTTTCCATTATATGAAAAACGCGATTATTTTTTGATATACTATAGTAGTTTAATTTGTTATACAGTATTGGTTATACTAACTATTTAAAACAAAAAATGACGTTAATTTCTACGTCGTCCAGCAAAATCCTCTCGAACTAATTATATATAATAAAGACATCAAATATAATGGGGTTCTTCTCAACTATGTTGAGGTGTACTGACTCGAGGCTTGGCTTTTATCGAGCACCAGTGATCCCCGATAATGTGCTTTCTCTACATTTATACGACCTGGTTCCCGCCAAAGTAACTAGCGGGTCAGTTCAGAACATAGTCAAATCCTAGTGTTACCACTGTCACTGCATCCTCTTCACAGCAAACGCCTACGTCAGAATGCGGTGACTGTAGGAGCTCACAAGGCAGGGGATGCCCAGTGTTTGCCGCTCTCTGGTTTTGATTGGCAATGCCGTGGAGGTGTATGCGCAAGGAGTTGTCTGCTAGGCAAAATATACTCCATACGGTGTCGCGATATAGGACGTCATTTCAGACATATCACCACGGAGCTCCATAAATTAGGCACTTATCCTGCTGAATCTGTGGTTACCTCAGCAGAAGGAGTACGAGGAAAAGTTCTTCGCAGCATTCGGCGGGGTAAACGCCTCGAGGCTGGGCCTCATTGCTCGGGCATTTTTCTTCGGGCATTCAGCGAATGCCCGGCACTCTATTCGTGTCCCGTTTTTCATACGGGCTTGATTCCGCCGGCGACGCCAGCGGGTCCATCCGAAGGGGGTCTAGTCCGGGTGTTGCCACTGCTACTGTCCAGGTGATGACAGCAGGGGGCGCCCAATGTTTGCCGTTTTCTGGTACTGGCTGGCAAATGCTAAGGTGTGTGGAGGAAAAGTTGCCCGCCAGGCGAAAAATGCTCCTCGCAAGCTAGATGGAGAGAAACCTTTTCACCTTTTACAAAGCTTTCCATATATTACGGCAAATATTATAAATTATTGTTACAATTAAGTAATAGATTTTAACAACTTTATTACAAGTATCATCGTCCATAAATTTTCAGACAGTGTATTTATAATTGAGTTGATGAAAAAACTAAAATATTAACAATCTAAACATATATATAGAAAAAGTAGAAATTGAAAATAATACAAGACTACATGAAACATTCGTAGGAATTTATAAAATCTTAGACTACTCAAATACTCAGCTATAATTGTGCGTAAAAAACGTCTGACGTTTTCTAGTTTTGTATAAAAGGATTTAAAATAATATCGTATAAGAATTTATGTATTGTGTAGACTATGGATCATACTTAAATGTATGTAGCATAAATTCAAACACATCTCCATTTGTACGGCGCACGAAGTTTTAACAAGCCAACTTAATATCACTTTGCTCAGAATGCAAACGATTCGCCAGTTATTAATCATGCAGGACGGCTAGTTAGCGAAATTGGAGTGGCATGTAGAGTACTCGGATTTAACTGGGAAGAGGTAAAAGCGGAACAGAGTTTTAGAAGACGATTTAATATTCTTTGACGAGTAAATAAGTCCACGCTCGCGCGGCTTTGTAGAGCTGTGGCATGGAACAAAGACATTATTGAATTACCTCATTGTGTGTCCTGAATTTCGAATGATAGTGCAGAATACAAATCGGGTTTTTACTGGACATTATTTGAATAGAAGAATCTTTTTTACTCTGTATAATTTACATCAAGTACAGTTAGTATAGTTCATACTTCTATAATATTCTATTAATATAGTTCAAGAGAAAACTTGGACAAATAAAATGTTATGAAAATTGTATGTTTAATCACATGTAACGTATTAAATCGTAAAGATAGATTATGCAACTAGGAAATAATGTAAATTACGAACACATATAGAACTGTTAATATAACGGAGACTAAAATCAATGCAATACAATTTTAGATGCATATTCAAATCTGTTTCTGTATAATTTTCGATTGTGGTCAAATGAAATGTGTCATTAATGTTCCGGTACTGGATTATAACATTCGATAGTATCGATTGTTATAATATAACTGACACTTCTATCTATTTGTAGTTTCTTTGTGAAACAATGGAAGATTTATGAATTCCAAACAACTTATCATGTCCTGTCTAAACTATTTGTCCTTCCATATTTAAACTACAACTAATGACGGAAAAAGTAAGAAACAACAAAGAAAATGTTTATCTTTGAAATTCAATAAAAAATCAATTAATAATATGGGTTGCCGTGGTTTTAGTTCACAATAAAGTAATGTAAGTAAGTAAAGTAAGTAGCAGCCCATTAACGTACCACTGCTGGGCACAGGCCTCCTCACTGGGAGGAGCGAGGGTTTTTAAAGCATAGACCCATTACGCTGCTCCACTGCGAATTGGCAGGCATAGTACACAAGTGTACTCTCTATTCCTTCACTCTCATAGACCGATGTGACGGGAATCCGACACGGCCGGAGAGATATCAGGCGTAGGACCGACGGCTTAACGTGCTCTCCGAGGCACGGGGGTGGATCACACCACCAACTTCCCAACTTCGGGCAAATATTGAGAAAATCTTAATAGAAAACTCAATATCGAATTGTGATTTGTCCCGACCCGGGACTCGAACCCAGGAACTCATGTCTGTAGTCGAACATGCTAACCACTAGACCAATAAGGCAGTTAAAAATAATGTATTTGATGGATTTATATACCCGTAACTGCAATAACTGTATGGTGGTCGATACATCGTTATTAATTTATAAAATACAAAAAATTGTGTAGTTTATTTAAAAGATATTCTTACTACACTACACTTTAAAATTCTTAAATATATTGTTTAATTAATTATTATTTTATCATAATTTATTAACGGACTCGCTTCACCGTGAATCATTTTTTTACATGCTTGAAATTTCCTGTTCCCATGTAAACTTTGGATTATTATTTAGCATATGTTATTACCTATATCATTTGTTACCAGCCAACCAAATTTCTGTAGACCACACCTTTGGAGATTAAAGGTAAATAAGAGACAGAAAATAAATCTACAAAATAATTTTAATAAGAGTAATCGTCGTCGTCGTCGCTTCAACCGATGGACGTCCACTGCTGGACAAAGGTTTCACGAAATGATGCTCACAAGGCCCAAACTTGCGCCGCCTGGCTCTAGCGGCTACCGGCGACTCTCTTTAAGCCATCGGTCCACCTTATGAGGGGTCTACCTACACTGCGCCGCCCGGTGCGGGGTCGCCACTCCAGCACCTTCGGACCCCAACGTCAATCGGTCCGTCGGACTATGTGTCCCGCCCATTGCCACTTCAGGTTCGCGATTCGTAAGGCTATGTCGGTGACTTTAGTTCGGCTACGGATCTCCACATTTCTGATTTGATCACGTAGAGAAACTCCAAGCGTAGCCCTTTCCATCGCACGCTGAGTGACTCTGAACTTTCGTATGAGGCCCATAGTCAGCGGCCACGTTTCGGAGCCGTAGGTCATCACTGGCAACACGTACTGTATAATAAGAGTATTATGTTTTTTTAATAAGTTTTCTTTTTGATATTACCTTTTATTCAGTTAACAGATAGTTATATTTATGCCACAAAATTGAATATCCAAAATAGTATCTAGTTATATAATTAAATTTCCTATATAAAGGCGTAAATAACGCTTTTTGAAAATATTATTTTAGAAAAAAATAAGAACCCATTAGCATTCATTCCGCAAAAGATAAAGTCCAGTACAAAAGGTGTTTTCTAAATTAATTTTTTACCCATTTGCTTTTACGTTCGCTCGAGTTCTAAGGAAGTATTCATAAAAATAACATTACGGGCATATAATGGCGTTAATACACGTTTCGTTATGATAAACGTAAACAAAGGCAATATTATTATAAGCTAAAGCAAAGGTGGAATATAGTTTTAGTTATTAAGAATTGTTAAGTTTTCTCGCTATACCACAGTCTAATTTACAGTTTGAAGCTCAAGTATCAAACACATTTTGCATGCACTCTTTTATAAAAGTCATAAGATAGTTGGATACAAAAACAAGGTAATATCGTGTACTATAATATTTATTTACAACTCTTTGTAATAAAGTCTTTTTAAAAATATATTTTGATTAAACCATTGACCAAAAAATTGCGAGGGAAGTAAATATTTTGAAAATCTTATACCTCAAGTAAATATAGATGCTAAGGATTATTTTTTTTTTTAGGTAAAATACTATGTATTTTTTTACATGTGACATTAGATATATCTATTTAATAATTTTAAAATTATATTCATGTTCGATACCAATGACATTTATATGTTTGTGATTAAATTAGTAGATATTAAAACGTTATACTAGAGACAGATTTATTTAATTGAAATGTCACGTATTTGTATTTGATAATTATAAAAAAATATCATATTTTTTTATCAGTAGGGTAATACCTAGCCTATCAGACCAAGCATTATAAGCTAAGTAAACACCATGAGTAACATACACTGTTTATTCCAAGTTTTCTTATGTTGCCTTAACTTTTCTCGTAGGTTGCTTGGGTACGAGTGGACACTCAAACGATACTCAGTATACATCACAACATAATTACTCAGAATCCACGCATCAGTCTATCGTACAATGACCATCGTTCGTGGTACCTTCATATCAAGAACGTACAAGAAGTGGATAGAGGATGGTACATGTGTCAAGTGAACACAGACCCAATGCGCTCCAGAAAGGGATATCTACAAGTTGTAGGTTTGTACTTTACCACTTGACGTATATACATAATTTGTTCTGGGTAATAAATATTGAAGAATGAAGAAAACGAATGATGAAATAATGAAGAAACGAAAGATGATTGACAAGTTATGGCTTTAGTTTATAAGTTCATTGATTTTACGAAAGGAAATTATTTAGAATTCATTTAATATATAAAATATTTTATAACTAAGGGAAGTATATTGATATAACTTGCATAATAGAAATAGATCATGATAATACGATTTTTCAGGGTAAGTGGAATCAATGCTTTCATGGAAATATAACTGATTTATATAAAAAAAGACGCAAAAGTAGTTCTTATGAACATAATTTAATAATAAAAATCCTAGAGAAAACATTTTTTTAAAATACGCTGTCTTTGCTCAAGTAAAATATTTTAGATGAAACAAACAACAGACTTAGGTAGTAATCCTGAGATTTGTCTAGCCTGTGACTACACACAATCTAGCTATGGCAGCCTAAGCTTCTCAGACACCTGTAACACATTGAACCCTTATTTTAGCATTTTATAAAAAAGAGTTATAGTGTGGTTATCTAATATCTACTTCTTTATTGATGTCTTACAACTCTAGGCCAAAATGTCGACGACCGTAATATCATTTGGACACGCAAACACAGCAAAGGCTTAGCGAAGGTCAACTGTCATATAACATAGATAGCTGCGGAAACAACTTTGTATCTTTATTGCGGTCGCTGCGAAATTTCATTTGAGATCCAGTTTTTTAAAGAGTTCTTAAGCTGAGACATTTTCTTTAAAAAAGAGTCTTAACGCTTAACGCTAGGTGCTTCGCTAGAAGTGGTCTTGTCTTCGATTACCGGCAAGGCATATTTAGAAAATAACATTTTCTACCTTGTCTGAATCTGGACTAATGAGAGGCTATGACCGACGCCGCCTTTATGAATAGCCAAATAATATCTCAAATGGCTGTGTATGGAGGATTGTTGGTGCCAACACTTATCTCCATAATTGGGTATGATAGAAGAAGCACAAAAGTAAAATAAATACGGTAGACGTGAGAGCGTTGAGAAGTATGAATGGATTCAAACTGAGCGACAAAGTAAGAAATAGTGTGATAAGAGAATGTTGTGATGTAAAAGAAGTTGTAGTGTCTAAAATTGAGAAAGGTATGCTTAGATGGGTTGGGCACGTAGAGAGAACGAATGAAAGGAGATTGACAAAAAGGATTTATGAGTTATGAGTGAATGCGAAAGTTGGAAGGGGAAGACCAAGGCGAACGTTCCTGGACCAAATGCAGGACATTTTAAATAAGGGCCAGGTCAAGAGTGCTCGAAACCGACGAACTTGTATGAAAGGTTTAATGAGAATGAAAGGAGGCAAGGAGATATGCAAGGATCGTGGCAAGTGAAAGGACATGGTCTCTGTCTAACCCTATAGGAATGAGGCGTGATGCTATGTATGGTTACCACCCTACTAAAAAAGCAAAAAAATTGCGTTCTAGTACAATGATATGTGAAAATCCTAAAAGGTAAATTATTCCTTACCAAATTAGGGCGCTGTTAGACTGTTAGACTGTTAGATCTTAGACTGTTACATTACTTACCATTAGATAAGATTACTGTCAAGTAATAACCTGTCAGCAATAAATAAAAAGAATGATCGTGCGTACTATAAAATCGATTTCTCATCATGGAATCATCTGTAAATAAAATACTGCGTGTTTACTTGTTTGTTTGGGAAGCTGGTTAAATCAAAATCGTCTAATAATAAATATAGGTCCCTAAAAATCTCAATCAGAACCAAATCCATGTTTCACCGTATTCAATGTTTTAGTGCCACCCATGATTATCGACAACATGACTTCCACGGATATGGTAGTGCGAGAAGGGACAAACGTAACAATGGTTTGTCGGGCAACTGGATATCCTGAACCCTATGTCATGTGGCGGCGAGAAGACGGGCAAGAGTTCAACTGCAATGGTGAATTAGGTAATATAACTCGTCGTGCAATGTATATATTGTTAGGCATAACACTTATGTCAATAAGGTATAACATACGCAAACGACAAATCACTAACATAAAAGTAGCTAACATAAACATACATAAAACCGCGTAATACATAAGGTAAGGTAAGTACTAGCCCATTAACGTCCCACTGCTGGGCACAGGCCTCCTCTCTCATATTTGAGCGCGGTTTTTATAGCAAAGTCCCACCACGCTGCTCCACTGCAGATTGGCAGCCATAGTACACAAGTGTACTCTCTATTCCTTTACTCTCATAGTCCGACGTGACGGCAATCCAACTCGACCGGAGAGAGGCGCAGGACCGACGCCTTAACGTGCTCTCCGAGGCGCGGGGATGGATCACACCGCCAAATTTTTTCCCAACTTTGGATAAATATTGAGAAAATCTTAATAGAAAACTCAATACCAATTTCGAATTGGCCTGGCCTAGGACACAAACCCACCAACCTCATGTCTGTAGTCGAACATGCTAACCACTAGATCAATGAGGCAGTTTTTAATACATAATGCATGGGTATAAAATAAAAAATACAATAGTTTATTTATTATAAATTATGATTAGACCTATCTTGTGTACTAAGTTAGAAAAATCCATCATATTAAAAAAATCAACAATATCAATTGAATAGTTTCGGAGTAAGAGTGAATTTTTAATTATATAATATTTGGAACTATATATTCAATGGGCCCCAAGCTTGTTTCATCAAAGAGACAATATTACAAAGATAGTTTTATATCTCTATACTCAATAGTGAATGTCTTTAATGGTATAAAACCACCACGAAATATTCAATCAATCTGAGAGCGACTTGAAGATCAACAGTGCATATTTTCACGAAATTAGGATCGCGGAGAAGATCTAGTTACATATAGAACATACTTTATAACGATTTCTTTTTTTAAGAAACAATTAAAAATGATCATTGCGTTGATGAATTTGCAAAAGAGGAAATGTGCGGAAAGGGAAGAGGTACTTAAAATATAGGCGCGAAAGTCGCGTAAAACAGAGGAGCTCTTGAAAAGGTTAGGAATAACCATGAATCTTCGATGAAATAAACGAAATACCTCATGACATCGTTTCGAATAATTCGAATTCTTGAAAGAAACGCGCTTGAAATTTCCTTGCGAGAACTGAATGTCTGAGGCCAATGGTTCGGGACACCGAGCGACCTTCGCTCGAAATGACAACTTGAACCAATTGTTTCGTACAATACAACCAAATTGTCCAATCTTCGCATAGCTGAAATATTTATAAGATTGAATTGCGAAAGGGTATTTAACTTCCGTAGTAATCTTTAAAATAACAAATTGATACCGAATTTTCAGTGAAATTAATCTATTATATTCAGTACGAAGTTACATGATAGCACGCAGATTTGGACGTTGTGCGAATGACGTAAAGATTACCTTGTTCAAAACATTTTGTCAGTCGTTCTACACGAACCCGTTATAGACAGGGTACACAGCACGATCTTGTAATACGTTGAGAATCCAGTACAACAATGCTTTTCGGTTTTTGATGAAACTACCACGATTCTGCAGTGCTAAAACGATGTTCGCAACTGCGGGAGTCCCTGAATTCTTCGCCATACTCAGATCTGCATCTTACTAGGAACAGCTTTGTCATAGTAGGAATGCTATATTAACCCTTATAAGAGAATACTTCAGAAATCCCTTCACGAGATACTGGTCTACCCTTCATAAGACACGAAATAATGTTCATTTTAATCTTTAATTTTATTAAATTTTTGAAACATATAATATGGGTTGTTAGCCTGAAATTAAGGGTATTATTATTATATTTTAAGATCATATTTGTCCTGAATTTAAAAATAATCTTATTTTAATCAGTTAAAAATATATGAAATCTTCAGCATTGAGCACTATTTACTTTAAATTTATTTGCGTAAATTATGACACAAGTTATATTTGAGAATTTAAAATGTGTCACTTTTTAAAAATTCGTTGACTTGGACGTCATTAGGTGGAAATCTAAATCTATGATATATGATATGATAGGCATTGTCTGCTTTCAAATTAATAAGGATACTAAGATCTCATAATCTTGTAGCTCTTGCGAAGGCCAGAAATATAAATGTATGTGCTACGTGCTTTTTTCTTGATCTATTGCAACAAAAAGTCTTGCCTTCTATATTTCTCGTTTAACTTAAATGTGTATTACAGTAAACGTGGTGGACGGAGAAAACCTGACAATAAGCAAAGTATCTCGTCTTCATATGGGTGCATATCTATGCATTGCTTCCAACGGCGTACCACCTTCAATCAGCAAGCGAGTTGTACTTATGGTACAGTGTAAGTATACACAAACACAAATATTTTTTTTAATAATAACATTACACATCTTATTTTATAAAACAGTAGTTAAATTACGTTACCTCTGACATTAGAAACTATCTAATTCCTTATAATAAAAGCTACCTGCCAGTGAATGTCTGATCAAAATTGGTCTTTTATATTCGAAGCTCAGGGAGAACAACGTAATTTCCCATTTCTGTGAGAATTTTAAGGACAAACAAGTAAATATAAACAATAACATATCCATAAGAAGTGTCTCATTTTACTGAAATTCTTTATTTAAAGTAAGGTTAGTAGAAGCTTGTCAATGTCCCACTGGACACAGGCCTCCCGACTCATAGGAGAGAAGGTTGTTGGAGCATAGACCCACCATGCTCTTCCACTGTGGGTTGGCAGACTTTGTTCCCAAGAGTACTCTCTATACCTTCACTCTCATGGGCCGATGTGATGGAAATTCGACAACGTCGGAAAGAGATCAGACACAGGGCCGACGGGTTAACTTGCTATTCGAGGCAAGGGAGTGGAGCACACCACTAACCTCCCAACTCCAGACAAATTTTGAGAAACTCTTTTTTAGAGTGGCCAGACCCGGGACTCGAACCCAGTACCTCATGACTGTGTCGGAACATAGTAACCACTAAACCAATGAGGCAGTTATTTATTTGCGTACAATTAAGATTAGACTTAGCCACAAAAAATCGTGTGAATTTTCACCTAATAATTCGCAATATATACTTATATAACTTCTATATGAATATAAAAAAATCTGTGACTGAATCAGAAACATTAGAGGAGGAATTATTCTTCTTGTGCGTTTAGCATTTGTTAAATTATTTTATAGGTTTTTTTAAGATGTACTTGTATCTTGGCATTATACCTGATACTAAGTGTTGATGCAAATTTATCATACGAGTAGATAAGGCTAAGTTAGCCTATGTTACTCGACGATAAAAGAGCTTTCTATTGATGAAAGAATGTTTAAAATATATTTTGAGTTTAAATAATAAAAATAATAAATAATTAGAACTTGTAATTTATGTTAAATAACATTTATAACATTTCCATTTCGGTCTCTAATTTCGTCCGCAAATATCAATAATGAAATAGTTTATTGCAAACATTCAGAAGCGTTGACATGATTCCCCAAATTAAAATGACAAGCGAATGATAATTAAGGCAAACGGGGAAACAGCGTTCAACATAGCTAAATTTACACAGTATATTTACATATTATGTGTCATTGTTTTCACTATCTCATGTTACTTTGTGAACTAACGCACTCAGTGTCGATTAAACTTCCAAATTGGATGTCACACATGTAAATTAGTCTACTGCTTGTGAAAATAGACTGTCTGTAATCTGTATAGAGTTTAATTACAGGGCATAAGATTAGACCAGTGAGATTTTAAATTACGGCATAAAACATTTATAATTGTGATAACTTTTTATAAATGTACATATAAATGTAACAAAGTCTTTTAAAAAAACGAGGCTAGGTAGCAGCATAGTAACGTCCCACTCTTGGTTTCCTCTTTCATAAAAGAGAGGGTCGTTAGAGGATAGACCCACCACGCTGCTATACTTTGGGTTGGGTTGGTAGGCTACACATGCCCCAGAACTACTTACAGGATATGCAGGTTTCCTTGCGATGATTTTATTCCGCTGAAATTCAAAACAATAAAAAGAAACTTTGTCGTGCCGGCCCACGACTTCTCTAAATGCGATTCCACGCGTCTCACCCTAGGTCTTCATGGCTCTTAACTCTTTAGCTTATATGTTGATAAAGTTTGAAGTATATTAGTATTTTTATGTACTATTTGTTTTCGTATACTTTAATTCAGTGGCTAGGTTTTCAAGTAAATGTCAACTATTTGAGTCATTTTTCATAGATTTGCCTAAATATGTATGAATGTTTTTACTATAATAAAATTTTCTGTGCCTCTGTTAGTTAAGTTTACGTCTAAAGTCATGATGGATATTGGCTGTGAACGTTAGCTCAGAGAATCACGGGATTATTACTCATTGTTCTTTAAAAGTCATTCTGCTTTTGGGACGAAAATATAATAGGTAGGTCATCAGACTAACTGGTGTTGCAGTAATGTGGTGGATCTAATCTCCAAAATGCCCCTCCCTTAACAGGGAAGGCTTGTACCCAGCAGTGGCAGGTTAATAGCCTGCTATGTCTAATATTTTGTTCCCTTTCAATCTGGTTATATATTTTATCTTGAGACGCTAGGCGGTAAGGGAAACTTACAAGGTTGGAGTAAATCACTTGATGAAGTTTCCACTAAAGGGATCCTAATTTCGTGCAATTAGGGCATAATGCTGATGTGAATACTGCCCAAACGCGATAATGGCTAATCTGTACGTAGTAACGCTTCCGTTCCATCGCCTCTGTCGCGTCCCGAAAGCCAATGAGACGATTTCCTTGTCCGTAATACACATTTCGTATCTCGGCTCATTCGCTCTGCATTTCTTAGAAGACACGTAAAATGTTCAAGTAATTTCCGCTCGATTAAACGATGAAATTTTCTTACGAATCCGTCTCCCAATTTCATTACAATAGCCAACATCATTACTATAGCAATCCGAAATGTACGCAATAACAGTATCTATTTATAACGATATATTACGATTTTTGATTTCTCGTATCAAAGGTACGTCCATGGTAATAAATTGGTAAATTTGACGGCCTCGCTGGCGCAGTGGTGTGAGGATTCGCTTTGCTAGCGGAGGTCCCGGGTTCGACCCCCGGTAGGACGAATTTAGGAAATTGTATTTTCTAATTTGTCTGAGTCTGGACTGGTGGGAGGCTTCGGCCGTGGCTAGTTACCACCCTACCAGCAAAAACGTACCGACAAACAAAGAGATTTGTGTTCCGGTACGATGCTGTGTAGAAACCGTAGGGAGGTATATCGCCTCTTAACAGATTAGCGCGCTTCCATCTTAGACTGTATCATCACTTACCATCAGGTGAGATCACAGTCAAGCGCTAATCTGTCAGCAATAAAAAAAAATCTTGTAAATAATATTAATTATATAACCACCTGTAGTGTGATCCACCCCCGTGCCTCGGAGAGCACGTTAAGCCGTCGGTCCTGCGCCCGATCTCTCTCCGGTCGTGTCGGATTCCCGTCACATCGGACTATGAGAGTAAAGGAATAGAGAGTGCACTTGTATATTATGCCTGCCAAACCGCAGTGGAACAGCGTGGTGGGTCTATGCTCTAAAACCCTCTCTCCTATAAGTGAGGAGGCCCGTGCCCAGCAGTGGGCTTAATGGGCTGCTACCTACCTTTTATATAACCACATCATTTTTGAAATGAAAACTTTTTGAATTTTTTTGCGGGCGTAAAGAGACTGGGACGTCACGGAAGGCCATAGAAACATGTAATGTTGGCTCTCGTTGACTAAGGGAGGAAGAAAGATATAGCCAATGCATCACGGCTGTACTCACTTCGTGACAGTTGCATAAGAGGGTTACAACTAATTTTAGCGGAGTAATTTATAGTCAATTACAATTTTATATACATATCAATGTTATGACATAGTTAATGTAGAACAAGAACGTTGTGGTATAAAAAAGATGTAGTGATTAAAATTGGCAAAGGTATGCTCAGATGATATGGGCACGTAGCGAGAATGAATTAAAAGAGACTGACTAAAAGGATTTATGAGTCAAGATCGAATGGGAAAGTTGAAGAGGGAAGACCCAGGCTAACGTTCCTGTACCAAACCCAGAACATTTTATACAAGGGTCAGTTCAAGAGTATTCTAAACCGACGAACTTGTATGAAAGGTTTAATGGGAATGAAAGTAGTAGAAGGACGTGGTCTCTGCCTTCCCCTATGGGAACGTGGCGTTATGTATGTATGTAGAAGAAAAAAATGTAAATCGTATTATTAATTGAAATTTTTCGATATGTCGTGTGGTCATAAACAGACACAAATTATTTTTTTATTAATAAGAATTATTACTTTTAATCATCTAGTAAATGTGCTTACAAAGAGTTTTAATACTATTTAATCATGAATTTGTATGAAATATACTTCGAAAAAAAGAACAGATTTTAATTGGCTGCAAAATAAAATTTGTAAAGCTGTGAAAATGTTCGAATGCAGTTCCGCCCATGCTATCGATCCCGAATCAGTTGGAAGCTGCATATGTAGGGCAGGACGTAACGCTGGAGTGTCACACGGAGGCCTACCCCTCCTCCATTAACTACTGGACTACAGACCGGGGTGATATGATTATATCTGGTTAGTATAGTAATACTTATTAATATATTTTCTACTACCAATACTTATAATATTAGTCAACTTTCATATTTAAATACCATATATAAAACAAAGTCCTTTTATGAATCAAAAAGGCTAGAATGATTTTAATAATTGCTGATTTGTGGCATTAGTCTTCTCCCCGGAAGGAAGAATACCGGTGAAAAATTCAGGGGAAAAAATAGTCAAATAGAAATTGGTGCAAAAATATAATATACAAATGACAATTGTCAAATTGTTTGCTCTAGAATAATTCCAGATCTTTCAGTGTATAGTATAATAAAAATAAAAATAAAAGGTGCATGCCTACAAAGTCAAAATTGAAACTTCTTTGGCAAACTAATTTTTAAGTCTTGTTTATATTTATAGAAATCTAAAACTTTAGATTTTCGAGACTTAGAGGTAGGGAAAGAAGTAGATATGTAAGGAACTTTAGGATGAATTTAACTGTCATTAAAAGTGTCAAAAACTTATTAAAACCTCAAACGACGAATTGAAAATAAAAATGCCGTTTGGTGTCAATATTAGAAATTATGTTTTTGAATTTAAAATTTAGAAAAGAGAATTTATGAAATACTTTATTTTTTATGAAAAATATGATATTAAATTAGTAAATGGCGAGTGGCAAATTAAAATGTCAAATGTTATTTGTAAATATTAAAACTACATAACATTTAAACGAATTAGCATGAAAAACGCTGCACATCTTCGTGACGCTAATCAAGCGTTTCATCCATAAAAATTTTACCCGCATGCGATTAAAGAAGTTTCACTTCAAAAAGTGTATACTTATATATATTCGCTGAAATGACTTAAAATTGAAGCCCTTTAAAGCTTCACGAATGTGATAATGTAATCTGTTTTCTAAAACAAGACAAACTATTTATGTTTTTTTTTAAACTGCTAAATATTTTTAACTCATAACGTTAGCATTTCATATTAAACAAGAAATATATTTGCAGGCAACAAGTACACTACAGCGTTGAATGACGACGGTTATACCAGGAAAATGAGGCTCACTATCCGCAAAGTGTCGTCCAGAGACTTCTCATCTTACCGCTGTGTGGCCAAGAATTCTCTCGGAGAAACAGACGGACTTATACGTCTTGATGGTAAACAAAAACACTTTTGATTTGTTATCAGCTATTTTTTCTTTAAAGTTTATATAAAATTCTTCTCATCCTTTGATAAAACTGTGTGTCAAACAGTGCTTCTTCATTAAACATTTTAATTGATGTTTTAGAAAATTTCTTAGGTCATGTTATAATTTATCTAAACATTTACCCTATTTTATTCATCTGAGTACTTCGAACTATGTTTTTTGGAACTTCCGTGAATATTTCTAATTTATAAGCATCAAAACAAATACGTAGAACTCAAATCCTGCACATAATTTATTTATTTGGGAAACAAACATTGACTATACAACTTAAAACTTACGTAACGTTTAATACATAAAAATGAGTCAAGTTTTTACTATCAATTAAATTATAACATGAGATTATTAATTATGCTCAACATATGTAGTTATTGTTTTAAACTTAAATTTTCGTGGTTTATTAACATATTGACTATTTGAACGGGTACATATCACGATGGCGATTTTTAATTTTTAATTTTGCCGATTTTTAACAAACGACGCAATTTTTCAAAATTAAAACGTGACGTTGTGAGTGTAGTATGCCGACAAATAGATGTGGGTGCCGTGATAAATAAAAGAATCAGACGTAGGGTAGACAGATTCTGCCCTTGACAGCTTGACACAACCGACCACAGCAGTATCGTCGTGACCACGATCCATGCAACTGGGTCGAAATATCGGCAAAATTAAAAATTAAAAATCGCCATCGTGATATGTACCCGTTCAAATAGTCAATATATGTAGTTATATTGATTAAGATCATTTTGCCTCTTTAGAATTATTTGTATAAATTATCCGGAGGAAGGTACAGATACTCGTAGCACAAATTTACTTATTACGAAAGAATTATATTACTACCTGACCCAGCAAACGTCGTTTTGCCATATAATAACTATTATCGCTATTAAAAAATAGGGGTTGATGATAGAAAGGTGAAAATTTAGAGTTGTATGTATTTTTGTATGATGTATCATGAAAAAATAAATTTTAGCCGTGGATCACCCCTTAACATTTATGGGGTTGAAAAATAGATGTTGTCCGATTCTCGATATACTCGGTAAGATTCACGAAAATCGGTCGAGCCATTTTCAAAGAGTTCAACTTCTAGCACCATTGAACGAGAATTTTATTAGATAATTTTATAATATATAAAATTTCCGTGTCACAATATTCGTTCCCATACTCCTCCGAAACTTTTTGACCGATTCTTATGATTTTTTTATGCATATTCAGTAAGTCTAAGAATCGGCTACTATAGATAGAGATAGAGATAGAAAATACTTTATTGTACACCACACAGGAAACATAGAACAGAAACAAGGTAAAAGAGAAAAGAAAATAATGTACAAGAAGGCGGCCTTATCGCTACGCAGCGATTTCTACCAGGCAACCTTTGGGTTAGAAATATTGCTTAAATGGAATGTGGTAGGTGGTGTGGGCTAAACATAAATAAATATAAAAAACTTCCTCATATATACAAATATACATATATATACATATATATATATATATATATATATATATATATATATATATATATACATACATATATAGATCATACATACACATATACATACATACCTAACATATATATAAATAAGTATATACAAAATGTCTTGAAAATTTTTTTAAAGGTTTTTAATAAGTGAAAGTCAATTAATAATCGTCTTAACTACAAAGTGACAAGTAATGCGCTTTTACCTGTCTTTTAAATATATCCAGAGATTTTGCATTTCTAATAGATAGTGGAAGATTATTCCATAAATTAATAGCGCTGATTGCAAATGACTTGTCGTAAAATTTTGTTGAGTGGCAAATTAAGTTAAGCTTCAAGTTTTGAGAGTCCCTTATGGACCTACAGTCCGATGATTTAAATATAAAATTTTCTTTCAAGTAGAAAGGCGCTTTAGGGTTGAACAGAATACAGTACAGAATGGAAAGTATATTTAGATTCCGGCGAAAACGTATGGGTAACCACTTGAGCTTTGCACGAAATTGAGAGACGTGGTCATATTTACGCAAGCTAAATATGAACCGAATTGATAGATTTTGAAGACGCTCAAGTTTTTCTAGTTGATCCTCGGTCAAGTCAGGGTAGCTTACATCAGCGTAGTCAAGAATAGAAAGAAGAAGAGATTGTGCTAGCATAACTTTAGTTGGAATTGGAAGAAACCATCGTAAACGACGTAGGGAACT
The DNA here is from genome assembly GCA_015832385.1 of Elymnias hypermnestra. Classification (NCBI taxonomy): domain Eukaryota; kingdom Metazoa; phylum Arthropoda; class Insecta; order Lepidoptera; family Nymphalidae; genus Elymnias; species Elymnias hypermnestra. The sequence continues at coordinate 3,380,953 of JACTOM010000855.1, forward strand.
TAATGCTACGAATGATTTCCTACTTAATTCATTCATTTGTTTTGTCCAAGATAATGTCGTGTCCATATAGATTCCGAGATTTTTTACTGATTCTTGATATGGGATAGTCGTACCATTTACTATTATCGGAGGCACTAAGGACCAATCAACTCTAGAAACCAGATTTCTGCTGCCAACAATGATAGCCTGAGACTTTTGTGGATTAACTTTTAGGCCAAATGATTGGCTCCACTTGTAAACCGAAGCTAAATCACTGTTGGTTGCAGAAATCGCCGATGGTAGGTTATCTAGAGTCGACTGGTTATAAATTTGGACATCGTCTGCATACATGTGATAGAGAGAAGTTATTCTTTGAGTTATCGTATTAATGAAAATTGCGAACAGTAAAGGTGACAACACGCCTCCCTGGGGAACACCTGCACGGACTTCGCACCACGATGAGAAATTATCGTCGATACGAACCCGCTGCCGACGTCCTCCAAGGTAACTTTGAAACCAGTCAAACGCCGATGGAGATATGTTAAAAGAACGCAGTAAACTTAATAGTAGGTCAAAATCAACACTGCTAAATGCATTGCTGAAGTCAAGCAAGGTAAGAACTGTAAGCTGTTTATTATCCATACCCCGACGAATGTCATCAGTCACTTTTATTAAAGCTGTAGCCGTGCTATGACCGGGACGGAAACCGGATTGGAGCGGATTAAGAAGACTATGTCTATTAAGGAAAAGGGAAAACTGATAATATACCAGTTTTTCAAGAATTTTGGAAAGAAAAGGCAAAATGGAAATAGGGCGAAACTCAGAGTAACTACAGGCGTTGGCTTTTTTGGGAAGCGGAATAACCTGAGCACTCTTCCAGCAACTAGGAAATACACTTGTTGAAATGGAAACGTTTAAGATATGGGTTAAAATAGGACAAATGATATCGAGGATAGGAATGATCATATTGCGGCTAATATCGTCAGTGCCAACAGCATTAGAGGATATGGACAGAGCACTCTTTTTAACATCACATTCGGCGAATGAACTAAAAGCGAACGGTGGATAAGCAGGAGTTGTAGGCGTTGAAAGAAGTTTTAAAGTATTTTCTTTTTCAATGGCATCGATCACATTGGATGTACTAAAATGTTGATTTAGGAGTTCAATGTCAAGATTACTGCGAGAGGAAGAACTATGGGACGATTTGCCAACTCCAAGCGATTCTAGAAACTTCCAAACTTTCACTGGGTCGCCGTTCTCGACAGATGTATGGATATGGCGTCGTTGTGCGTCCCTACACGATGTATTGCAGCGATTTCGAAATTTATTATATTTAGCTCGATTTGTGTCAGTGTTATTTGCCTTTAGCTTACTCTTGGCCTTATTCTTTTTTTCGATAAGAGACTTTATGTCATCAGACAGCCAAGGTGCTGGAAGATGTTTCATTCTAACCGGCCTGATTGGAGCATGCTTATCGTATAATTGCGTTATGATGGAATTCAAAATGTCAACTTTTTCATCAACCGTATCTGCGGTCGTTATCGACGACCAATCTATTTCTATAGCATCTTCCCGTAAACAGTTCAAATCCATTCCTCCAAAGTTACGCTGCAGAAGAATTTTGGTTTTAGCTTTAGGAGGACGAATTTTAAAAGAGAGAAATATGAGATCATGATAAGAAAAGGCTTCAGCCGCAAATTGCCCATGCTTTGCGACAAAGTCGGGGGTCGATACCATTATAAGATCAAGGAGAGATGGTAGGCAGCCAGGAAATTTGTGAGTCGCATCTAATGGCAAAGAATGCATGTTACAAGCCTCAAGGATAGATAATAACCTATTGCAACGGTGATCACCTCGTAGTAAGCACGTGTTAAAATCTCCCATTATAATGGTATGACTGTAGGACGGGGTTAAGCTCTCCAGTATACATTCAAACGAAGAGAAATAGTCTATGGAGTTAGAGGGGCTGTAAAAAACACCTAATAATACTTTCTTGTTTGATAAGAGTACTTCTACAAGCAAGTGCTCTGCCGCATCAGAAGAGGGAGGTTGAGCAGACGTACTTACAACAGTGAATGAAAGACAAGACCGCAAGTAAATTGCTACTCCACCGCCCCCCTTACCAACGCGATCATTACGTATGAGGTGATAACCGGGCAGAGAATAAGAAATTGAAGGTAAGTTAGGTTTGAGCCAAGATTCCGATACTAATATTGCATGAATATTCTTGGACTCAAATGATGTAAGCATATCAGAAAAATGAGCCGGAATACTTTGAGCATTGATATGAACTACATTGAAATTTTTCAGAGAATCTGAGAAACAAGAATTAAGGGCAACGTTAAGTGGAATAAAAGATGTACTGTGATAACTATTCTCGCTAGACGAACTGTCACTTGAGAGAGAAAAAAAATGTTCACTATCATTACTATTATTTAAAGACGACATTTATGTATTATAAAATATATACAATTATATATTATACGAAAATATATAATAAATATTTATATTTTTTTATAAGATATACAAATATTTAATATGTTTTAAACTAACCCGCCAGCTACGTGGAGAACGAATTACAAAATAGCAAAATTATGTCTAATAATTGTAAAAAAGGAAACTATTTATATAAAATCAAACTTAAAGGAACTATAAACTAATTATGACTAATTTTAATTAATATACAAAAACAGGAAATAAGAAGCAGTAAAAAAGTAGCTTCAATTATTATAAATGGATTGTCTAATAATATTCTAATTACTGGTAACATTTAATTGTCAATGTCATCTGTCAGAGCAACAATTTCTCAAGCAGTAGAACTTAGATATAAATCCAAAATAATAATAATAGAACTTAGATATATTGATACAAATAGATTTCACTACTGACCTCAAAATATTATAAAAAAAAAAATGGATTACAAAAACTACTACTAAACAACTACAAAGATATAAAATGAAATAAAAAAGGATGAATAAATTGTGCAGTACTAAATATAAGGATAAAGATAGTGACACTACTACACTAATTCAAAACTACTTCTTGACAAATCTTCTTGACCTTGCATCCTTGTGGGATCTGATGTCCTTGGGGGCCTTAGGGTCCTTTGGGGTTGGTTCAGGTGGGGTATCAATGACTGCATTAGTGGGAGGAGAGTGAGCAGCGATAGCATTTAGCTGGGACAGTGAAACTATACTATGCTGTGTACCATCTGGGCCCAATACTATAACACAGCCACGTCTTGTCCAGCATTTCGATATGCCAAATTGTTGTCTAGCTGCCAAGAAAGTGGTGTGACGTCCCTTAGTTAAAAATTCAGTAACAGTTACACCGCTACCCTTTAAAGATGTTTTCTTGAACCAAACTTTGTCCCTCATTGCCAAATCCTTGAATTTAACTAAAATAGCTCTTGGTTTATCACCACTAGTATGTCCTAAGCGATGGGATCTGCTTATGGAGCTTGATGTTAAATTATCCATTTTAAGTTTACTCGACAGAAGTGATGCAATACAAACACTGGTTTCCTCAGACTTATTTTCAGCCACACCATGAACCAACAATATTTTTCTCCGTGTATGCATTTCTAATTCATCATGCTGCCTGGCCAACAACTCTATTTGTGATTGTAGGTTTTCCAAAGTGTGCATAATAAAATTTCTAAAAGAGTTAAATTGAAAATTTATATTTGAGGTTGCAGTGGTAGCAGGAATAGCAGTTTTAATCTCATTTTGAAAATCTGCCATTGTCACCTTAAAATGCTCAGCCAATTCAGCAAGATTACTCTTAATAGCCTCCATCTTTTGTAGGTTATGTCTATAGTTGAAGTATGAAATTTGTAAAAGTGAGGTAAACTTACAGATTTGCTATGTTATTATCAGTGAATGCACAGCTGACAGGTAGGGAACTATTAAACACTCATTAATTTATATTTAAACATTAAATAAACAATATTTAAATAATAAAACAGCAAAGAGCAAAATTTTTTGTGTTGACACATACACTCCTACCCTCAAAAAAAAATCTATCTATTTTTCAGACCTCTAAATGTTAAGGGTGATTTTTATTTTTTTAACAAAACTTATTGTTTTTATTTTTCATGATACAGCACACAAAAATACATTCAGCCCTAAATTTTCACCTTTCTATCACCAACCTCTATTTTTCAATAGGGATAATAGTAATTATTTAAAGTACTATAAATATCAGTAACATTCCGATAGTATAATATAAATATTCATTTGATTTATTTATTTTAGTATTCTAATTAATAATTTACCTAATATGCCAACATACAATAAGGCAACGTCAAAGGTCTAAGTTCGAAACTCTTCCATAAGGAGAATCTGTGCTCAGATGTGAGCAATTAATGTGATCAATTAGTAAAGTAATGTGAGCAATTAATGGACCGTTGCTTACATTACATAAAATATTACTATAGAGTAGTTAGTGAATAAATTTAAATGCAGTATATTTTTGGCTACCCAGAAATACCGGCACCATCCACAACGAGTACAACTGTTAATTACGTCCCGACATTCCCACAAAGAAAAAAAGGTAACTATCATAATGACCCGTTTTGTCCGTCGCACGAAAATATTATTATTCTATTCAAACTGAATAAGATACAGCGAAACGAGATAAAGAAATTCTTGAATAATTAATGTTGAAACACAGCGAGGGTCTAATGAAACCCTTTCGGAATCGAATTTGGTTTTAATTTTTCATGTTTATCTCAATTCCCCTTTTGCAGAACTGCTTATTGGAAAATTTGAAAATTCAATATAGCCACGTAAACCACCATCAAAAGGGCAATAGCAGTCAAAACTTCTGTTGCCCCACGTGCTGTTTATACATTCATCGTCGCCCTACACTCGATTGAGAAAGGCCTCGGTGAATTCTGTATTTATTGCTTTTGCCACCGTAGCCCAATGCTTCCGTACGATTGGGTCGTTAGTAATATTATTGTGAGAAAAACGTTTTTGTTTGCTCTTTGACTTTCAATGTACGTTTTTATTGTTCCAGATTTTGGGTTTCCTTTAGTTTCTTTATGTTTGTTATTCTCGAATGAAAAGCCACTTGTGTTTGAAATTGTTATGAAAACAAATTTAACGTGTACTTATCGTTACTTTTTTTTAGGTAAACAAAAGAATCGTTGGAGAGATAGCTCGGCAGAAAATAGGGTTATTGGAGACTATGAAGTTGAGGAGTGGAAAGATTTAGGTAAGTTTACTATTTGGTAATAGTAACACAACTCATTCTATTTAATTATTGAACTTGACTCAATTAAATAAGAAATCGTGTGAAAGATCAATACATAAGAAAAATAAATACAACAATTTTTATTTCTAAGTGATGAGAATTTAAAGTATATTTATTATGAAACTAATTAGTGTATTAATTACAGATTACGAATCAACACAATCATCCAGCTCTTCATCGATCCACGGATTTATTCATCCTTCATATCTTCTAGCAATGGCATTTATTAGCTGACATATTGTTCAGTGTTTCAATAAAACTTTTAGTGCCAATTAAATATATTAAATTGAACTATAACAAAAGACTTTGTAAATTAACATAACTGTTGGTATAGCGTAAATAGAGTAAATAAAAGAATAGTTATCTAAGCGAAGAAGCATTTTGTCAAGGCATATTTTGTTTTCACGATAAGTATTTTTTGTGAAAAATTTGGTCTCGCTGTTTTGTGGGACAGACACAATACTAGGCAAAGTCAATAAACCTACAATAAGACTATGAAATTTAATTAAATAACAAATGTTTACTTTAAATTTCGTAATAAAAAAAAAACTTATGACCGAAGTGACATCATCAAGGCGATGATTATTGTAACAATATTTGTTTTATTGTTCTTAATTCATAAAGTACTACATATTCATAATTATAATTGGGTACAAATTTCTCTGGTTTTCTTTCTCAAACTCGTTACTGAGAGAAAATAGCAATTACACATTATCTATACTATATATAAATCTCTCACTGTTTTATTCAACGCGAACTATCTTTACTTGAACGATCGTTACCTACGCCTGCGTGATGGCTAAGTATCATTCAATACCCACAAAATATATGAATATATCATAGTGCAGCTAAACCGGTTTTCCCTTCATAATTTGTTAAAACGAACACCTTTTAGCAATATTGCTATGAAGCTAACACTTCTATTTAGATATGTTGTAATATTGACTGATTTGACCTTTAATTTTTAGTACCTTCAATAAAAACTTATGTGCAGTAAGCCAAAAATAGAATTTTATGGGCTATATAATATACTTTGAGCTAAGAACTCAGGCTCACAACGTATAGGAAGCATTAACATCGTCTATAACTTTTCTCGTAACATAGTTCACTACCGAGGTTTACGGTAAAGTTAACTTACACGTATACTACACCTATCTATATAACTTTGAATACTGGTGAAAAGGAACTTCCTATCTGATTATAACTTGCAACGATTTTCAACGAAGTTACTATTTACACTCTCCCTATATAAATGTTATACGAATTGCTGATTCTTAACATAATTCTTTTGAACCCACTCAAGTCCAAATTTTATACGATTTTTAATTTAAAATTTCAATAAAATTAATTTTTTTCTTATATAATTTGTTGCTATTAAATGTATAAATATAAAATTATTAAAGGTTGTTACACATTTATAATTATTAGGAAAATATCTTTTAAATTTCTTTTCCCGATTATTTTAGAAAAATTATTAATTCTGAATGTTGTATTTATTAGAACCTATTAATGTAGACACTAATTGAATCGTATCTTTGTAAAAGACTGATAGATTTTACGATAATTGTGCCATATCTGAACTTGAATCGAAATTCTTCTGTTAAGAATATCTGATGTATATAAAAAAATAAAACTAATGTTGCGCGTAAGTTATTGAATAATAGAAATATATACTAAGAAATTCCTGAATGCACTTCTTCAGGTAGGGCAAAAATGCAAATTTGTGTAAACGTTAAATGAAAACATATATACAAAATATAAATTTATAAATATTAAGTTTGTCTGGTATAGATCAAGGGATAAGAGGACATTTTGCAGTCTCCCTACTTCTGTTTGTTATTTACATTTGTTTTTTCATGTCGTATTAAGGTATACTAAAAACTAATAAATAAATTAGCAGTTTAACTTGAAGAAGTGCTAATTAGTTTAAAGTTAATTACAAAACATTTATTTAACATTTAAACACATTATATTATAAAATTATTGTTTTAAATCATGATAACAATACGTTGGTGTTTTTTCTATCTCATCAATAAAAATACTTGACCTAATTAATGTAATAAAAGATAAAATAGAATAATTATATACGGACCTAATGATGCAATTATCCTCTGAACTGTCATTTAAATACATTAATAATGCACTAATATCATATACAAATGTGACGCTCGTTAATAAACTAATATGTTGGTCGCATAAAATCTATTGTTCTGTGATTATACCGTAACCGAATGTAAAGTTCTTATTTCCTGTTTCCACCTCTGCATCAGAGCCCTGTTCCCTAAGATCCCAACTTTTGGACATTATCAGCAACATCTGGATGGGTACTATCCCGCGGGACTACCCTGCATTTATTAGCAGCATAAGGACTTCCGTCACAGAAAACTTCACAAGATAAAACGAAGTCATATTATGATATAAATATTATAATATAAATATTTAAATTTCTGCTAGAAAAGCGAATATTCGTGCTATTGTAAATCATATAGTTGCACTGAAAACCCTCGATTCCTCTATATTATTGTTTCGTCAAATGAATTCCTAAATTGCTAGAAAAATATTTAAATTTCTGCTAGAAAAGCGAATATCCGTGCTATTGTAAATCATATAGTTGCACTGAAAACCCTCGATTCCTCTATATTTTCTTAGACATAACACTGTCCATTCAGTTCCACTCTACCTGAAAAATTTAAAAACAATACATATATATCGGAGTGCAATTGCCTGTGGATCGCTGGTCCGTGTGCAATAGTCTGTGGAACGCTAGCGCCATCTGTCTATCGGCGTGGGGCAGAGTCAATGAGTGGCAGTCCGGCGCGTCTCTCGATAGTTCTTGAGTGTCGGTCGGCCGGAGAGGTCGACTATTGAAACTGTCGCGTTTCTAGCTATTATTGTTAATGATTTTGTGTAAATTGATATCGGGAACATTAAGTGATTGAACATTATAATCCGAGTTAATTAATAAAGTGTTTGATTGCACCAACATTACCCACGAACGCCCACAGTATGGAAATTATAGATGTTATTAACGACGATGTCGGCGGAGAACCCTACGCCCCTATGCTTTCCTTTCTCTTTTATTCTCCGACATATAAAACAAATGGCCTATATAATGGTATAGTAAAATTGCTTTTCATTGTTTATGTACCTACCTTCAGAGGTAACCCTCAAATGGGTTGCTATTGAAGTTTAATAAATGAAAATTCTTACCTAGACTGTAAGGACTTAATGCTGGAAGAAAAAGAGGAAAATAAAAGTAGTTCTAATAAAAATAATATTTTATGATATTTACAAATGACTTTCGAAAGAGTACAATTTTTATTTCATTAATTCATTAAACTGATAAGAAGCAATCTATATTGTTAATATATATACATTTAGTATGCCAGAGATTGCTCCTAACAAAAAATTAGTACAACGCTTTAGATAATATACTGCTTTTAGATTATTTTATAAAGAGCCAGGCAGTTTTAACTCGTGAAGCATGAAAGGGAGTACATTATTTCTAATTTAATATAATAACCTGATACACAGTGTTTGAATTGTAGATATATCGCCCTAGATATATGCGGTCACGTCGAAACACGTGGCTCGGTCTCACGCCCCGGCAAACACTAGAACATGTTACGAGGCCAAAATTAATTTATAATTATAATAATACCATAACCTCGAATATAAGGATTATTTAAAGTAGTTGAATTTCTTAGTTGAATTATTGTAACTCAACAAATCCAACAGTGAAACTCAATTTTATGTAACTAGAAATAATTAAAAAAAAGTGCGTGCGTACAAAGTACACATGTCAGAAGTGAAATTTCTTTGGCAAACTAATTTTGTCTTGTTTTTATTTATACAAATCTAAAATTTTAGATTTCCGGGACGATGGAGGGAAAAAGGATAGGAGATATGTTAGGAATTAAATGGATTTGATTGTCATTAATATATTAAAAGTGTCAAAAATATTCAAACTATCTAATCTTTAAATAAATTAGCATGAAAAACGCTGCACATTACGTGACTTATCACGCGTTTCATCCGCAAAAATTTTACCCTCATTCGCTTTAAGAAGTTTCGCTTCAAAAAGAAATTTGAAAGTATAAATACTTCTTTATCAAAATAAAATGCTATCCAGTATACGGTGAAAATTATTTTTAGCTTGGTTATAATATTGGCGACGAAATAGAAAAATTTATATTGTACCAAATTATTACTTATAAACGATGCATCAAACAATTACCTTACGTTTTCACAATACATAAATATTCAATGTATATAGATATACGATTATTTTAGTTGTAATATTATTTTTCTAGATAATTACGGTGATGATCAGAAACATATTTTCTCATTTGTAAATATTTTAGCAAATAATTATCGTTTTTTTAAAAAAAAGACCCGGGATATTTTATTAAAAGGAATAAAATAATATCTTACAATCAAGCCCCAGTTATGCAAATTGAAATTTATTTCCGTCTAATTTTGACAATAATTAATGTATATATTACAATTTTTTTTTATATATATTATATGCAGGACAGATGTAACTACTTGAATAACCTTTGTAACACCGCAACGTTTGCTTGAAATAAAAAGTTCTCTAACTGATTACAATGCAAAAATTAAAAACGAGAGCTTTTAAATTTAAAACAACTGTAATTGCTATTTATTTAAAAAGTTCTTAGTTTATATTATATTTGAACGACTTAATAAATATGACTTTAAAGTATATAAAGCGAGTTTTCGGTCCATCCACTCAAAAAAATCTTTACATAATCAATACATAAAAAAGTAAGTAAGTAGCAGCCCATTAACGTCCCACTGCTAGGCACAGGCCTACTCACTCCGAGGAGCGAGGGTTTTTAGAGCATACACTCACCACGCTGCTCCACTGCGGATTGGCAGGCATAGTACACAAGTGCACTCTCTGTTCCTTCACTCTCATAGTCCGTTGTGACACGACCGGAGAGATCAGGCGCAGGACCGACGGCTTAACGTGTTCTTCGAGGCACGGGGGTGGATCACACCGCCAATCTCCAAACTTCGGGCAAATATTGAGAAAATCGTAATAGAATACTCAATATTGATTTTTGAATTGGCCCGACTCGGGACTCCAACCCAGGACCTCATGTCTATAGTCGAACATGCTAACCACTAGACCAATGAGACAGTTAATCAATACATACTCGCATACAAATATAATATTAAATCCTTATCAGGAAGTACTGTAACATTTATATTATAATATAAAAATATTAACGTCTAAAAGAATTTCGTCGCATTTTATAAATGTAATATTTCATTTAAAAGGCAGAAGAAAATAATTTAAGTCACTTAAAGTTCTTTAAAAGTCGCTTTCCATTCCAACCTCTCAGGTTGCACGAAGAAATTGTTACGTTTGTAAATTTGTTCTAGATCGTCGTAGATACTTATCGAAGAAATTGAGCACTTGTTAACTATAGTAATAGTTGTTTTCTGTAAATAATATATCGAATAAATAACTCTTTTATTAAAACATTGTATTTTATTTATCACATCCCGAGTTGATATATACCGATGTTACTTGAGAATTCCACGATAAACAAAAAATATTATATTAATCTTATACTGAACTAATATTATATGTACCTCTTATTTGATGCCTGAACCAATAAATAAATTTAGGTATAAAGAAGGACTTCTTATCTAACGTATCTTTCTTTTTGTTCAAAATAATTTTCCTTAATAAATATGTGAAACAGGGACACTGGTATAATATTTCAATAAATGCACTGTTATTATAAATCTTAATAAACCTCTGTTATATTTTGTATCTGAGCTGTGAAATATTGCAGAAATGAACATTAAAAAAAACATTGTCTACGTCTGAAGTTTATTCAAAGAAAAGCAATGACAAATAGCCTCGGGGCGTTATATTACGGTACGCAAACGCTATTCCGGCGACCTACTTACAATAATAGAAACTAACACTTTAAAACTTTTCTTATCCAGTCGCATCTCGATGATCCCGGATGCAACGCCAGAAAATATGAGACGCCGTGCTATAGAACTCTATTGTTTCCAAAATTATTACACATTTATTCCTAGTGGAGTCTGTTTTGCATAAAATAATAGGCGGGCGTATTCTGAACGCTCGGTTGAATGCGCTGAAGTCTTGATGCACTTATACTAAGGCGGGATAACTGACGGGCTCGGATATAACTCTGCCAGTTTTCAAATTTGCAGCAGACACTGCGAGCTCAATTGATAAAGCCTCAAAAGCGGCTTATAAAATTACCTATGCATCAATAAATTAAAACATTTGGCATTGGGATTATATATTATTTAAAATCACGAACAAAAATAATTACATATTTGATAAAACTTTAGAAGCGGCTAATAAAATTCCATATGCATCAATAATAAAGTTTTAAGGCCTCGCTGGCGCAGTGGTACGAGTACTCGCTTTGCTAGCAGAGGTCCCGGGTTCAATCCCCAGTAAGACGAATATAAGAAATTCTATCTTCTAATATTTCTCAGCGTGGACTGGTGGGAGGCTTTGGCCGTGACTAATTACTACCCCACGTAGAAACTGTCCAGAAACCACAAGAGGTAAAGTGCCTCTTAGCAATCGCGCTTCCATCTTAAACTGTATCATCACTTACCATCAGGTAAATAGGTAAAATAAAATAATGGCAAAAATCTCTATCGTGAACTAAAATAAGCATACCTTTTATACATATTTTGCATAGCCTAATATAGTTCCTTGCTTATTATGGCTAGTATTCATAGAAAAATCCTCAAAAGGCAATAAATAAAAAAAATGTCAGTTGAGTTATCTGTCATTCAATAATTAAGTATAACATTTTTCCTTTTTAAACAACTACCTGCTTCTAGAGACACTTAAAACGAAATATCTTGTTTTATTAACTCACTTTCTAATTGTTTAAAGAGCGGGTTACAAAATTATCTATTGTTATTGCAGACAGTTTAGCGATTGACTATAATTTTACATGATGTTAAGTGACGATGCAGTTTAAGAATCTTTGCAGGTAGACTGGTAACTAGCCATGATCGAAACCTCCCACCAAGTAAGTAAGTAGCAGCCCAATAGCGTCCCCCTGCTGGGCACAGGCCTCTTTACTCATAGCAGAAAGGTCTGTTAGAGCATAGACTCACTACGCTGCTCCACTGCGGGTTGGCAGGTATAGTACACAATTGCACTCTCTATTCCTTCCCTCCCTCCGAGGCAAAGTAAATATTGTGAAAATTTTAATAGCAAAATCAATATCCATTTTGAATAGGCCCGACCAGAGTCTGGAACCTTCTTCAAATAAAGACAAAAATCTATTTATTGGATCAATAAGTTTCTTAATAGCAAGAAAACGTGCAATAGAGGTCTCATTTCAGAAACAAACTCCTGACCGAGAACCTCTGATTATAAGAAACTGTTAATAAAAGAAATCAGGTAATGCGATAAATAAAATAGAAAAAGTATATTAAAAAACTATATACTTAAGGATATAAAAATAAATACAAACGAAAATATTGTAATAAATATCAATATCTACGTGATACAAAAATATATTATATTGTTACTTGTTAAATGGCTGGCCATCCCTGAGTTTACTATTGTACATACATACGATGACAGCTTCCGTCGGAGGACCGACGCCTGCCACCGCACAGATGCATTCGAAATTTCACCACTCAACTTTTTTCTACGCCTAACAATGCACATGTAAAATACGTAAAGGTTTTTCGGTCTATATTTTCAAATTTACAAACAATTTATTATTATGAACCACAAAAATACAGACAAATCCCTCGACAAGATTTAAAACTGTAAAGAATCTCGCGACCCGCCCCAGCTTTGCTTGGGTAGTAGATCATATTATTTAGGGTTAGACTTAAATGTATATTAATGTCTACGGTACTCGAAGTACTTCAATGTATATCATTATACAGGTTATAATAGATAGATGCAATCTTTATTGAACACCATAAATAAGCGATCTATTCCAGACAACCCTGCGGTTAGGTTAGGAGACTGCCATAGAAGAACCATCTGCTTTCACGGACCACGAAGAACGCCCCCCGGAGGGGAAAGCTTAGTAGTCGGGGGAATCTCCATCGAGATTCAACGTACGCTCAAGTATTTCGGCCTCAGGCTTGACGGCAGGAGGTTCGAGGCTCATTTCGAGCGTGTGACTCCCAGGCTTCTGTCCAACATCGGCACGCCTCGAGTAGGGTGCCGCCGCCTTTACGCAGGCGCAGTACGATCGATGGCCCTGAACGGGGATACGGGAATCTGGACGGGAGATGCTAAGCGCTGTGCAATCGACAGTCGAGGCCCTGCCTCCGCTCATTTGTCAGTGGTTGTCTGGTAATCACGGGTGCTTCGGGAGGTATCTATGCCAGGTGGACCGTAGCGAGCCCACTGAGGAGTGCCACGAACGTGAATCCGTCGTTGACATGATGGAGCACACGATTGCGAACTCCCTCAGTTGGGAACTGCGGGCTCGACTGAGCTCTCCCTGCCCACCGTCGTGAGAGCGACGCGATAGGAGGAGTGTTGGAATGCGGTCGCTGCCTTTAGCGACGAGGTGAAGACGCTGATGGCGACCGCGGAACGGCATCGGGCGGTGGATCCCGCCGCTCATGTCCTCCGTCGTAGGCGCCCGGGGCGACGACGTGCGCCTCACGACCGCGTTTTCCCCCTTAGGACTAGCTTCTGGGACGGTGGACTACGGGGCTCCGTCGTCCCGCTAAGTGAGGCCCCTTAGGTTGTCGGACGGCACGCCTTCGCACTGGCCCATAAGTTGCTCGATCCTTAGGATCATGGTAGGGGCCCCTTCACGGGGGAGTCACTGGCGACGTGCTCAGTTTTACTTTTGAGTCATCCTGTCGCGTTGGCGGTAGTGACAGTGCGTAGGACGGTCGGGTTATTTTCAAGCTAGGAAGCTAGGAGTCCGGCATAACCAGTGACGCCCCTGCGGCGTCCCAGTATCCATGATGGATTATTTTCGTTCCAAGAAGAAAATAAAAAGGATACTGCCATAGAAAGAATGCGAAGGTTGGCGGTGTTAATAAAGAAATAGACATAGATATATTACATAGAATATCTAATTACATAAAGATATTTACAATAATACAAATATGTAACACAATTATGAACAAAAATATTTGTTTATATTACAACAAATCACATATTACAACATTGATAACTTTTGCTCGATTACGATCCGCTGATATAAAGGCGGAAAGAACGGCGCAGGGGCGCATTAAGTGAGGAAAAGTAAGTTTTCCACATCTTCCAACTTAAATTATATGGTGTAGGGGACGATCTCCAGAACTACCGTTCCAGGCTCCAGAGGTAAATCTTCAAAAAATCTTTATCTTTACATTGAAAAACCTAAAATTATTGTATATCTGCTGTCATTAAAAATACAATTTACTTTTTCGTCTGTATAAATATTTATCAATTAATTATTTATATTTATAAAAAATAGTTTATTAAAACTAAATGTATTATTTTTTTGCTTAGTTACATCTATATTAGTAGTATTGTAGTATATACGAGTAAGTAATATAGTAGTAACTATATACAAGTATAATCAACCCTTATGTGGTCCTATAAAAAATAGGTAAATAAAACTTTAAGAAAATAATGATGTTCTATTTTATTTAAGAAAATATTTAAATGTTTAATATGAAATAATGTCGCAAATTAACATTTTAGCGACTCATTTGAACAATAGATTCATAGCATTTATTTTCTTATTAATTGCTATTAAGGGTCAGTTACAAAATATCATAAATTTTGCTAAATGTAATATTTAATTTTGAATCTAACTTCCGCCTAACCGCTTTAATGAGAGACATTATTAAATGTCCCCTAAATCCTTATAAATGACCTGGCATTATTATTTTTCTTTGTCCTCAAAGCGTAATCATTTTCTGTATATTTATTGATGATAAATGACTTTTGTCTTTTTGAAAAATCTGATATAAAAAGTATTTGTCAAAAATATAATTATTTACTTTCGAATCGTTTAACGACAGGTCATGAAAAGTTAACTCAGAAATTCGAAATTAAGTAAACTGGTAACTGATTCTACGTGTAATAATAAATGTTAACATAAAACTATTTTTAATATGCTTTCACGATAACTTAAATATACAATTAACCATGATAACATTATATCGAACCTTAACATTAATACAGAAAAAAAAGTAATTATAATGCGCCATCAGAAGCAAATGGATGGGTGCCCATAAGGCTGGCAGCGTTGCCTCTTTGGATAGCGATACTTATACGCTGTACCACCTGGCCTTAGGGTCACGGGTGACATCAACTAACTTTCACGATACAATCGATTCTGTAGTCACAAAATAGAGCTCATCAAATCAATCAGCTAAGATGAAATAATGAAATAAATTATTTATTGCAGGTATTTCACACCTACCTGTACATATAATAAAAATAAAAACTTAACTAAAACCTATATTAATTACTTGGCAGAGTGTACTCGTATACAGGGACTATTAAGAAATATGACGCATTATAAGAAATATGATATATTATTTTACTATAATGATACTATAGCCACCTCCATACTACTATTAGATAAAACACAAAAACACGATTTGACTTATACAATGATATTATTCTCCCGCTTTCCCATATAATATTCCTTTGTTTTTCAAGGTTTCCGAAGATATTAGAACTGAAATTTATGATATTTTTGTAGAAAATACTCTATGATAAAGGCCTTCGCAACTCGTCGCTTTGAAAAAAAATAACACAGTGAAAAATATTATTTTACAGGACAGATGCGTGAAAATAAAGAAAATGTATATTTAATGACACAGACACAGTATTTTGTGATGACACAGTGTTATTTCTGTCAATTTAAATAGGAATATTTAACACAAAAAATATAAATTTTTATTAAAAATTCTTTATTCTAATGCTGCCTCATTGGTCTATTGGTTAACATGTTCGACTACAGACATGAGGTCCTGGGTTCGAGTCCCGGGTCGGGCCAATTCAAACATCAATATTGAGTTTTCTGTTAAGATTTTCTCGATATTTGGCCGAAGTTGGGAAGTTGGCGGTGTGATTTACCCCCGTGCCTCGGAGAGCACGTTAAGCCGCCGGTCCTGCGCCTGATCTCTCTCCGGTCATGTCGGATTCCCGTCACATCGGACTATGAGAGTGAAGGAATAGAGAGTGCACTTGCGTACAATGCCTGCCAATCCGCAGTGGAGCAGCATGGTGGGTCTAAAAACCCTCTCTCCTATGAGTGAGGAGGCCCGTGCCTAGCTGTGAGACGTTAATAGGCTACTAATTACCTTGCCTTTTTATTCTAATGTGACCTTAACTGAAATTGTACAAATTTTAGATTACGTGATGATTCATCTAAAGAGGGCATCTAGCTGATGTAATGTGTAGTATTTTCTTAGTGATTTCTGTGATCATAAGCAAAATAAGAAAATATTCTAAGATGATAAAACGCTACTTTGGATAAAAGGTAAATAGATAGATAGATTGGCGAAACGATAAGGTATCACGGCCGAAGCCTTATTCAGACCTAGTCAAATCAAAATATAAATTTTCAAACTTTGCCCTACCTTGTATCCATCCCGGAAAAATGAAACATATGTGGAGAATAACATTGAACATTAAACCTTTAATGAAGAAATCTCTGAGAAACTAAAGCAACGAAATGAAAACGGTTAATAAAAATACAATAACAATAATTGTATACGAGCACGATGGAGAAAATCTAATTTGGCAAATAACTAGAACAGATATTGTAGTGCTTGGTGCTATAATAGCAGTGCTTCTTGCGATCTCGCCTCGAGGGGATCCCAGTCCAGACAAACCATTCGATTACGCAGTTGTGCATGCACAATTTAGCACTATGAAATAACACTACTTGAAGACCGCTGCAAACCATTGCATTTTATCAATAACAAACAAAAGTCAAGTTTTATAATGATATGGTCATAAAAATTGATGATTGATATATCATTACAAGTTTCTTATACTTAGGATATAGGATAGCTTTAAATATATTTATATTCAATATTATTTTATAGGATTTTTGAAGTGAGACTTCTTTAGGCGCATGAGAGAAAATTTTAACGGATAAAACGCGTGATTAGCGTCACGAAGATGTACAGTGTTTTTTTTATGCTAATTCGTTTGAAGGTTAGGTAATTTTAATATTTACAAATAACATGTCGTATTTTAATTTCCCACTTGTCATTTAATTATTTAATAAATTATTTTTCAAAAAACTATAAAATAAAAATATTTCATTAATTATCTTTACTAAATTTTAATTTAAAAAACAAAATTTATTTAATAATTTCTAATATTGACAAAAACACGTGACATTTTTATTTACAATTCGTTATTTGAAATTTCAATAAATTAATTGTATTCATTTAAGACAATTTTAATATTGTAATGACAATTAAAATCATTAAATTCTTAACATATCTTCCTTTTTCCCTCCCTCAAGTCTCGAAAATCTAAAGTTTTTTTTATATTTATATAAATATAAACAAAACCTAAAAATTTTTTTGCCAAAGAAGTTTCACTTCTGACATGTGTACATACTTTGAACATACGCACTTTTTTTTAAAGGAGAGTTTTAAGTATATATGGACGAATTTACGTGTGTCAGCTACTACATATGTATTCATATAAAGTCACCCAAAGTTACTTACATATATGATGTTGTGTTTGGGTCTAATGTTTAAAAGTTTACGCGGAAATTATACAGCAAAAATTAAAAGCATATTTAGAAGGTTAAGATATTGATAAGTGTGCACATAAGTAACAATAAAAAACCACAAGAGAACTTTGAAACTTTCCACACCAGACGCATTCATTATTACAACCACCCTACAAGACTATCGATTTTATGCAAAATGCAACTAAGTTCCAAGCCGTGAGCTACTTGTGCTATATTAGCCATAAACCTCGCTTTCCTGCCGCCACACCGCAAGCTTTATTATAAAATGAGCCATCAATTTATCACACCCACTTATCACAACGTCTTCGTAAACTTTGAATATTAGGAATTTTATAGACCAGTAACCTATTAAACACAAATGTTAATATTAAAGTTCGTACATTGTATTATTGAAGTTAATTGCTTCTTGGGTATTATTGTTAAAGTTCGTGTAGATAGATTCACTGAAACAGATGATGATCCTGAATTACAATAGATCCAAATGGATATTAATGTTCCGAGCTTAAAGTACGTCGATAATATAGTAATTAGTTTTTTCTGCAGATCGTAGTCTCTTGTTTAAGTCCCCAAGTTTAGAAACGTCTAAAGTGTTGGCAAGAATTGCTCAGTTCTTCCCTTAAGTCTTCTCTTCTCGGTCGTGTCCTTCATACTTGAAGTTCATATCCGAACTTTGGAAGTAGTAAGCCCAAAGTATGAACACGACTTTACACAGACTTTAACCTTTAATGATTAATAGAACATTACATTTTGTTTACAGAATAGGTACATATTATTTTAAACCATAAATTATACTAATTTTGACACATGGGAGCTTAACTCCATTCATTTGAATGTATGTTTTCTAACTTCTTATTCCTTACCAATAAGCAAATCAATGATCCAAAGACCCTATTTTAAATAAAGGAAACTTATTTATCTGCTTGGAGTTATGTCCTTTGTTGTGTATAATAACTACGTGAACATTGGATCGTCGGTTATACGCCTGATCCTATTTCTGGTTTTTTGAAGGTAGGAATAAAAAATACTCCTATTTTTAGGGAAACACTTATAGATTATAAGCTCTCACATGGCTAATATACAGAAATAGAGAGCAAAAAGCTATTTTCTGCGGAAATTTTTATCAATATCTATGGTAAACTTGTTGACTATAATGCCTACTTCACGCATAACTAATTTACAGATATTTATAGAGCTGATATTATTCTGTATCAATATCTATTCTATTATTTAAGATTATCGGAAAAAATATATATAACTACGAGTTTGGTTATCAATGTTGTATTTGAAAGAGCATATCAAAATAACATTTACATTAAATGTTATTTATTCAATATAATATAAATGTACTTACTGAAAAAATATTCGCCTTACAAGTATTGAGTAAAAGTATGAATACATCGCTCTTTAAGTTCGGTAACAGAAAAATATATAAACAAAAGGCAATATGAGTCAGAATAAAACATGGAATAACAGGGCGTCGAGTCATTGTCCAAAGACTCCGTTGTTAAAAAGTTAAAAAGCTTTTAACATCTTATTTGAGATCACACATACGCTTTTTGCATCGGCATTACAAAAAGGTCCCTCGAATTTGTTCAATTTGAATTTCAGATTTCTTTGAACGACACATTCATAAATAACAATATCGATGACATTTACAATTTTATTTACAAAGATTTATCAGTGGTGTCGTTCTATCAGAAGCTTTAGAGTGCGAAATATAAAAACTATTTTTATGTAATACTAGCTGTTTCCAGTGGTAACATCCATGACTCCGGTTCCTGATCACATGAGAATATTGGGAAATCCATACTTAGTGACCGTCTACATTTTGCTAAGTCCATCGTGAATAATTTTAAAGACCTCGGGACGAGTGTTTTAATGCGTTCAGTGATATAAAACCACGTCCTTTTAGTACTGTATACAAATCACAGAGTAAACTGAAATCGCGTTAAATAATTATTCTAATAAAAGGCGTTATCTCGATTAAAACTTCATCAACATATGTCATTATTATCATATTCATATATCAATTAGGATGTGCTTGTGCTTCTCTAAGAGATAAATTTAAATATCCGTGATATTATACATTTATTTACAGTAAAAAAAAGTAAAACACACAATTTTAATATAAATAAAAAAAACTTGTTATTCCATATTTTAGAGTGAAGAAGGTTCAGAAATCATTTGTCGGGTTGAGCATACGCATTTTATTAGTTTAGCATAGTTTTAAGAAATATGTCAAAAACCTACTATAAAAGGCATGTTATAACGTTGAAGATT
The DNA here is from genome assembly GCA_015832385.1 of Elymnias hypermnestra. Lineage (NCBI taxonomy): Eukaryota > Metazoa > Arthropoda > Insecta > Lepidoptera > Nymphalidae > Elymnias > Elymnias hypermnestra. Next base: position 3,401,220 of record JACTOM010000855.1, read on the forward strand.
ATTTAAGCGATAGAAATGTTTGGACTTGATTCCAGTCGCTCCCAAATGAAATTTATTACACATTTTATTATACAATCTTAAAAAGAGTAACCGTTGAATTTCTTGCCGGTTTCTTCTCAGCGGATTCAACTTTTCGAACCGATGGTAGATTTGTTACCAACGGACAGACTACTGACGATTCAAAAGTGCTTTTTGAGCCTTCTTGAATAAAGAATACTTTGATTTTGATTTTAACTAATTTATCAATAAAAAACAAGTGAAATAAAAAAAAATTAAAAGTTAATTCCTACACCATTCAACAGGAAGCATCCTTTAACAATTTTACACGAGCTTTCAATACGTAATACTATACCATTTTTCTCAAATAGAATTATAAATTAATTAACTTTAATTTAAGATTCCCTCGAAGAAATTACTGCATAACGATAAGACCGCATTTTTGTACATGTGCTTTTTATTATTTGTGTCTCTCTTATACTTTATCAGTTATTGTATGGTGGACAATAAAGAGTATAAAAATAAAAATAAAGTATTCATATTTTTGTGTTAACATCATATGTCATGTATAAGGTATAAAAAATTTGTGAGAGAATTAATAAAATAATATATTATTAACGAGAAAAATTTTAACGAGATTTTCAATGAGTGTGAACTAGTAGTATGAGTTTAATAAAATATTACAAAAAGAGTCGCAGCAGCATTTTGTAAAAAAAGTGCGACAAAAATTCTATAAAACTGCTCCGGCATTTTACCTGCATTTAATAGAGATTTCTATCAGAAAAGTAATTTTATCTCCATCACATTAATGATGAATCCGACACCAACACTTTATAACATCCCACCATTAAAATAATCACTCTTTTTTTGTATAAAAGTTACTATCGAAAACAGATTCCTTTTAGATGATAAAAATTTGTTTATAAATATAAATATTTATCCAACAGGACTATTATTTTTATTGTAGAAAGATTCGCGCTTAACTATAATATCATCAGATGGCAAGTGATCATAAAATCTTGAGATAGAATAATAGATTTACTGTTGGAAAAAGGTGATAACTCTGAACTGGTTCTATGCAGGATCGTACCGAAACACATCTTTTGTGGTAAGGGGGTAGCTACCGAAGTCTTCAACCAATCCAGATTTAGGCAAATTAGAAAATATAATTTTCTAAATTTCACCTGCCGTTAATCGAACTTGAGACCTTTGCTAGCCACACTTGTAACATTACATGAGATAAGTCGCCTTACAAGGTGAATTTAGCAAATCACATTTTATAATTTGTCCGGGTCTGAAATTGTGGGAGTTAGTTACCGCCCCATTTTTTCTCTGGGAAATCCTTTCAGGCACTAACTCCGACCCATGAGTCAGGAGTGTGAGGCCCGGCGAGGGAGATGCCTCGCATTACTCCTTAAAACCCAGAACAACCTTTTTTCTCTATTAGTAAGGCACCAGGTGTTTCAATTTCGCATTCGTCACTGGTGTCTCTGATGAGTCTGACTGTGGATTCACGTAGGCGGGAATAGGTGCACAAACACCTCCTTCGGCGGTGAGAGGTAATATTCACTCCATTCTCCCTCTTTCGCTCGTGGGCCTGCCTTAACGAAAATACATTCTCACAGAAGTAGGCCACTTTCACCCATATCCTCTCACTGAAGAGCATCGCACCTATAAAGCTCCCCAGCAATAGGCTACCCTACCAGCAAAGACGTACAACTAACCAAAACGTTTCTGTATCGGTTCGATACCATTTAGAAACCATAAAAGATTGTACCATAATTTACCAACAGGACAGATTTCAGTCAAGCACTTACCTGTCAGCAATAAAAACCCTAATTTTTTTATTAAATAAATTCATAAAACATATGCTACTTAATGGGCAGAAATATCTAATATTGTTTTCTTATATTTTTATGACATATCTGCGGGGCTATCAAAATAGATTTTAATTATATTTAAACATACGATACGTGATCAAGTTTATATTATTTTACATGTTTTTCCTTTACAAAATCAAGCGTCGATCGAAAACATTAAGTTCTGGGCCGGTGCCAAGTTAATTTGCAAGCTGCACAATCTAATGAATAAGGGATAAGGTTGTTATACTATACACATAATCTATTTACTCATTCAAACAAACCGGATAACCGAATAATTTCCGCATTCAGTATTACAACTAGCTCGCCCTCAAGAGGTTAAGATTTAGATTAAGTAGCACTCGCACAATAAAAATAAAAATTATTAGAACTTGCAACAGAAAAATGTACGACAACATAATTTTACTTTATCCTTGAGTGATATTCATACTTTTGAAGTTAGAAATACATGCGAGATATTTATAAATACCTGTAAATATCTTCTAATCGCCTATTTATTACATTAAAAAGTTCTGTCGCAAATTTTACGACAGAGCACACGCTTTAAGGTCGTTGTATTGAAAGAAACATTTTAATCCGTTATAATCTGTTATTATATTTGTTTATTATTTAATTTTCAATAATAAAAATTATATAAATGTGTTATTATATATCTGTTTATTAACCCTTAAAAATACTTTGACTATAAATTATTACAATTAAGCATCTACATTAATAAAATAATATTTGACAAAACAGTATTAACGAGTTGAAAAATAAGCATATTTGAATTTGAGTGGAGAGATAAAAAAGTGCTTTTAGTATATTTTAACAATAAATAACTCAGGAAATTTAATGAAATAAATATATTTGATTTAAAAAAGAATAAAAATGAGCTAAAAGCCTTTTTAAATGAAACATCTGGCTAAACTATTGGATTAATAATGTTACTTAGCAAAATACCTATGCGAGAATAACGAGACGTTAACCTCTTGAAGTAGAGCTCGCTTGCAAATTATATTGTGCTGTTGAGCATGGAAATTACACGGTCGTTATGCTTATTTCAATGAGTTAACTATTACTAAGTTCATGAGTAATATTATTGAAGCTTTATAATTTACTTTGATATAAAGTTCACTAGTTATCATGCTATTTGAAGTTTGTTTAAGAAACAAATTCAAATATCTTTATTCAAGTAGGCCTATTACAGTATTTTTGAATCTTCAAATATATATTTTATTCCCACACACTTATTCTAATTTGCGACTCCTGATTTTATCGAACAACGACTTAAAATCTAAAGTTACGAGGGTTCCTACGCGCTCTCTCCTGAGAAGAGCCCACAACAAACTCAGTCCGGCATTTTGTATTTTTTTTCACCATCTACATTATAATTATCAATTATCTACATCATATAAGTTTATCATAATTCAATATAAATTAGAGCAAATTGCTTACTCCGCGTTTCTATCGTTTAAGTAATCTTGCCACTTATAGTATGATTTTGCAATCAACTTTCTTTTAATAAAGACTTTGAATTTATTAAGTGACCTCTCCCGATTGTCTTGTGGGAGTTTATTATTGAAACGTATACAGGTACCCTTAAATGAGTTGTTAACTTTATGCAATCTATTAGAATTTATAACAAGTTTATATACAAGGGTATATTCACTTTCTTTAATGAAAGAGTCAATATTTTTATTTACGTACAGCGAGTTTTCTAATATATATACGCAGTGAACTGTCAATTATGTTAACTGCAATGAATTTGGTTCTTAGCGACTCGCTAGAACCCATATTGTAAATCGAACGAATGGCCCTTTTCTGCAGTACAAATATTGCATCTATATCTGTAGCATTAGCTCAAAGTAGAACACTGTAGGACATAATGCTGAAATGTACTAATATTGCAATATCAACATCTGTCAGACGACGAACTTCTTTTAATGGCGTAAGCCGCAAAGCTGAGCCGGTTCGATAGACCACATATACTGGCCCCCACAATTTATTATTTATTATCTAACGTAATACCTAAGAAAACTGTATTAGCTACAAGATCTAGTTCGTCATTATTAAGTTTAACAACGGTTTTAGTTAGTTTAACATTAGTCATTAGTAAGCTTGCCATTAACACAGACCTTTTACGTTATATTCATCATCATATCAATTACAAAATACTATATCCCAAATTTGTCTATCGAAAACGGGACCTCCATATTTTTTTATTACGGACAAGTTAATGATTAATTATAATCTCACCTGGTGGTAAGTGGTGATAAAGCTTAGGATGAAAGCCTTAGCCTGGTAAGAAGTAACTTACCTCTTAAGGTTTTATACAACATCGTACCGGAACATAGAGTCTATAAGTTTGGCGACACATCTTTGCTAATAATATGGTAAGTATTCAAATCCTCAATCCAGTCCAGACTTTCCTTTTTTTATTACGGAAAGGTTAGCGCTTTAATTTGATAATACCTGACGATAAGTGATGATACAATATAAGATGGAAGCGCGCAGATCTGGTAAGGATCAATTTCCTCTAATGATTTCTACAGATCAACAACACAAATCTCTTTGCTTGGCGGTTTGTATTTGCTGGTAGGGCGGTAACAAATCCCGTCCAAAGCCTCCTCACCAGTCCAAACCCAGACAAATCAGCAAATTGTAATTCCTTAATTTTTTCTACCGGCAAAGCCATCAACTTATATTAAAAACTACAGTTTTTCGATTATTTCAGTAACCTATATGTCGCAGTTTATTTCTAGAATAGAACAGTAGAGTATAGTCTCTGTATTTATGTTCTCATTTCACGGAATATCTGTTTAATTTCCACGCTTAATGTAGTTTGCAACGTGCACTTCAACTCAAGAGGAAAACGTTTACCAAGAGTTCTTCAATTATTTTGCTTATTAATAACGGCATTTTAAAGTGATGATTTTTTTTATTTCTCGTTCCCAGTATACATTTCATAGTTCAATGGGAAATATATTCATGCTGGCCTATGCGAGTAAATCATTTAGAGATGAGTAATTTGCTAAACCTTTTTTATGCCAAATGTATTTTTGTTATAGATTCTTTTTATATATTAAGGATAACATTAATAGTTGGTTGATTATAATTCATATTTGACATCGTCAAACAAAATAAAAGTCTTTGTCAACTTCCAAAATTTATCCTGTCGTCTATATTAAACTTACATCAAAAACATAAAACACTTCTCTTCAAACTATTGTCGAAAAGACACATTTTTATTATTAATAAGATAATATAACATGAAGAAAAAATTGCAAACAAAACAGATTTAACCCAAATAATTGAAGGGATTTAGTTACTAAACTATATACAAATTAAATAATTACTCGATATAAAAAGAACGCTACTTTACTACTTACGCATATACTAAACTGTGTAGTACCCACTGAACGATGTTTTTTTATTATATTTTTATTCTATGTTTGCAATATGGGATTAAAAATGGAAACCAGCAATAAAAAGAAATTTAATGTGAAAATACCCTCATAAAAATGCACGGCTTACACACTTCACTGTCGACATTCATTCAAATGCATTTTTGAATGCAACAAATGCATTTATTATATGCTCCCGACATAATTCTATAACATTTTCATAAAAGCATATGGACACTAAAGGTGTGAGCATACTTTCATTTTTAAAATCCATGCTTCCTTGATAGGAAATTTTTTTTAACAGATTCATGCTTGACTGTAGTTTCCCGTGATGATAAGCGATGATACTAATTTATTACAGCATTCATGACCACGAAAGTTCTTCTACGACTTGTTGACTTTTCTCTCTTTCTTGAATTTTCCTAAATTTAACCTATTGGGAATCGAACCGGAGACTCCTCATAGCACCATAGAGGAAATCTCAATGTTGTGCATATTTATCTCTTAAATGTCGAATCAGATGTATTTAAAACAATCCTAACAAGAAACAAGATTAATCTATTGAAATCAAAGTATATTTTGTCATTTTATTAAATATATCTAGAAAAGAAGTTAATATCATTTTGTCGGATTAGTTGGTTGGTACTTGTTACTAATGTTTTACAAAGGACTTGTCTACGGGGCACGACTATACAACGCTTATCTCATAATAATGTAATAAGTCGAACACAATATGAAATTCCAAGAAAATAAATTTATTATTCTCATAGTATTATGAAGCCTATTATTGTTACATCGTAAAGCGTTTCATATGAGAAATAACAGAACGTGTAAATCTAATAATCTCAAAGTACATATACTATAATATACACTTACTTATACGCTTTAATATTTATTGTAATGAAAAACGTTATCTAGATCTAATTTTTTTACTGGACGTTTTTGAAGTTTAATTTAAATTTATTTAATTTAGTGTAATGCAGTATCGCTTTTACAATTAATGACAACATTAAACAAAAGATAATAACAGAGATATATAGAATCTAGTTTTCAACTTTGTTATGTGTTATAAAATATGTAGTATACTCGTACATATAATATATAAGGAATGGAAGGATGGAAAGGATGCTTATGAATACACATCTTATTCATAATAAATTCGTAGCAAATAATAAAAAAATACTTCGCAACAGAACAGCATAGTCAGAACTTTATAATTTTTATAAATGCGAAAAAACAAAAAGTTAAGCTTAACGCCTTTAGTCAAACAGTTGATTTGGAGTTCTATCCACTGTAAAGCCTGGCAAAGCTCGCTGGTGAACTTGGCGTAAGCTACTAGTTTTATTTTTCATTTACCATTTTACCAGCTTAGATACACGTTCCAAAATGGATGGGTAAGACGAAACTCTCTGAAAATAGGAATTCTCTGTGAACTTCGAGTTTCTTCATGGAAGATTCGTCTTACGAAGATATAATATTTCTTCGACTAAGAGAATAAACTACAATTTACATACTCGTATAACCTGCAAAATAATGTAAGACAGTAAATAGCCTAATACTATTTCATAATATTGGTGAGTTTCAATCGTAAATAATCATTGATGACAAAAACCAATTAATTGTAAACACTCCGGCATATTTAGCAGAACACAAAAAAAGTCCAAAATTCAAAAAATGTGGTTTTATTTTAAAAGCTACTTACTACACTTCTTTTGTTATTTAAAGTTTTATTTGTTTTAGTTAAAATGCGATCAAATTAAGAACACATTTTGCAAACATTTCGTAAAGGCTATTTGTGAAAAATGGTACATTTTTGAATACATTTATGTAACCAGGAAAACTGAAAATTAATATTAAAATAACAATTAATTAATTAAGGAAAATGGTGATTAATATCGCGTATTTCCTCCACGTGCTCTTATTAAAGTTTCTATCCATCTAGGCATACTGAGAATGATGTTATCGATGGTCTCCTGGGATAGCCTCCGCCATTCCTCAACTACAGCGAGTCGCAGTTCACCCACGCTGGCAGAAGCTGGAATTCTGGACTTAACTTTTCTTTTCAGCAAGTCCCAAATGTGCTCTATTGGTTCCACATCCGGTGATCTCACCGGACACTCCTTAACAGTGATATTCATATCATTAAGATATGCTTTAGATACCCGAGCGGTATGCAGCCGAGCATTATCCTGCATAACAACAAAATCGTCACCGACATATGGGGCAAACGGTACGACATTTTCTTCTAAAACTTCTCTGATATAGCGGTCTGCAGTCAGATTCCCTGCGTCAATCACTACCAAGTCTGTGCGAGCTCGCAAACAAATGCCCGCCCAAACAATTATTAAACCACCAGCGTACGCAACTGTAGTTTTAAAATTTGTCTGAATATGAAATATGCCGATGTGTATATATAAAACTTGCGTGAGTTTAGTTTTACGTTCGATGCTGCTTATTTTGAACAAAAACAAATTAAATTGGACTTCTTTAAAAGTTGTTAAATATATAATTCTTATACTTTCGAGCATAAACTCATTATACAAGAAGAAACCTTTTGCACGAGCTTTCAATATAACACTGTACAATTTTTTACAAATACTAATTACGCAAAGTAAAATTAAATAATTTTAATTTGTGCTTTAATATTTTAAAAAAACAATTGTAATGTTTTGTGTGGGTGTGTGAGAGAGAGAAAAAATATTTGAACTTGAAACGGAATGACAGTTTTAATTAATTAAAAAACGTATGGATTTGTCAAAGAAGGTGTTGAACATTTTTCACAATGTGTTGAATGATTTTCACAAACAGATAAATGGGAGCACGTTAATATTAACGATTCAATTTCAGTTCTGTATCATCTAAAAAGAAATGCTTTTGCTTACACTGAAAAAATATACAAATGACTAGTCTACCGTGTAATTTTACGCCTGAAGAGTGTTTATTGTTATGCCCCTAATACGGCGAGATGACAACGCGAACGTAATAGTGGCGTATCTCCGTTTTTTCTACCGCTTCGCACACAAACCGGTGTTTTAATAAAAACGGATCATCGCGTCCCGCTTGGATATTGTCGAAGATATTTCAATATTGGTGGGATTAGCAGCCTATTTAAACATCACTTTCAACTTTATCCGCTCACTATATTGGAATACAATTGTATTCCAAAACGCCTACGGTTATTTTGTTAAACGCCTTTTTTTATTTCGAAGATACAGCTCCTATCGTGTCTTCGCAATATAGGGATACGTTTATTGAATTCTTTTTTTTTTTCAAATCAAACTATAACTGTTACCGTGCTCAGTCTTCTATTCGTACTTCCCCACATCAAAATACTTCTGAAAATTTCTAGAAAACCATATATTAAATACTGAATATTAACTTGATGTAAACCCCGTGGAAAGGTAAATGGTATACTTGGATAACTACGCATAAGACTAAACTGTGCTTCAGATTGTAAATCAAAATACTGTCAGGATTACCAACCGCAATTAAAACCGACACATCTACTTTATCTAAACTAATATCATAAAAAGGAAAGATTTCTGTTTTTGTATGTAAGTATGTAAGAAAAATGTTACATTTTCACACAAAAACTACTTGATCGATTTCGAAAATTTTTTCACCATTAGAAAGCTACATTTTTACTGAGTGACATAGGCTATATTACTTTCTCAAACACAGTAGGGATCTCTAATAAAAATCCATTAATGTAACTAAAGGTGTGAAAAACTTTGTATAAAATTTGTCATCCGGTGCGCTGCGAATACTTTTGAAGATAGAATAAAAAAATGTTGTGCAATATTATAGAACATATAAATATCTACAAAAAAGTCAGCGATGCCATATATCTAACTACTCTAGTTATGCCACTATAACTTTTTTTCATTTACAAAGTGAAAGGTCCGGCAATAATCAAATCACATTATTCATACCTCTGTATTAATTCTTATCATATTAAATGATATTTTATTAAAGACCGTTTCAAAACCTGTAAAATACCTTTAAAGTGATTAAAATGGGACATTCCATTCAAAAGAATTTAAATATGTCAATCGAAAGATAATAATGTATCCCAAGTCGGACTCCAGAGTGTCAAAGTTATGTATAGGAAAGTTCTGAGACAATTAAATATTACAAATAAATCTTAACTTTAATATTATAGAAGAAAGTGTTGCATTTTGAATGTCACTTTTTATTTTTAACAAAATAAAATAATCGCGCTAAAATTTACTTAACCAATTAAAAAATTCTTTCAATGCCTATAGAGTAATTTTTTAAATTCACTTATGACGGATATTCTACGTAAATGCTGATATTAATTTAAAATGTATTAGTTAGATACATATTCGTTATAAAAGTAAACTGTATATTGATTATTTGATTGATTAGATTACGAATGTAAAGTGTATCTAATAATCTGAAAGGAAATGATTAAAAACTAAGTGAAATAAAACTTTTAGGTTAACGAAATACAATCTATAGTCCGACTTAGTACTTTGCCACTGCCACGAGATTCGTTGCTAGTAGCTTGTATATTGCGATGTTCTTAATAATATTAAAATAAAGTTGTCAAGTAATTCTATGACGTCTTTTCCTTACGTTTTATCTGAAATGTTGAGAAAGCTATGAATAAATATCGCCTATGAAACCCGGATGGCATCATTTATCCTCAAACGACGCTTCATAAACTGTCTATCACATTGTTATCATATCGCCTGACATTTATTGTTTCTGCCTCGCCTCCTACCGCTTTGATTAAATAATTAATGCCTTAGTAAACCTGCTTCTATTCAGACTATAGTCACCTATTAGCAAAATTCCTTAGCTGTATTTCAAAATTGTCAACAATGACTGACCATGGTGGCATTTGTTTGATCTCATAAGTACGTCAAACTTATAAAACTAAAAGACCAGCCGTAGTTAACCCATTAATAAAGAATAGTAAGATAAATGACCAAATGAAAATAATTGTATATATCGCTATTTTAGGCTCATCTTTAAGATCTTATAAAAGTAATAGAGATGCACTTTATTTATAATATACTAATAGTTTGAATTCGGGAAGTTATTTGTTGTGAAACCAATTAGTTAAGTAATATTATACTTCATTTCTTACAAAGAAAAAAATTCATATGTATTTGCATAAATGTCTTTGATGTGCTCCCACTATTTGATTTTCTTTGAAATTTTAATTTGACCTTCTATAGTTTCTTTTTGCGAAAAGCTCAAGGTTTAAAAAAGGAATTGCAACATTATCATACCTCGCTGTATTTGATCTAGAAATTAGAAATGCTTTTAAAGTAATATTAATATTATAAAAACACAGGTAATGAATTTGTAAAATTAAGTTAAATATATTTGTAAAATGAAATTTAACTTCTCATTCTTAAGTGATATTTTACATTGTCCTTGTAACCAGGATATTCGAAAAGTCAATTACAAATAAAACGAGAGTTTTAGACCACATGACTGAAATAATACATATTATACGAGTATATATACATATTGAGCAGTATCATATATATATGTTAATTTTATAAAATCTTTTAATTCACACGTCCGTTCGCCTCGTCCGATTACATGATTAATGAGTAGAGATTTTTCCATGTTACTAAATGTATTGATTAAAAGTACATTTTGTTCACGTTTCGAATGCAACTAGTCATCATTCTAGCCCCGCCCCCTAAGCAATCAAAATCAATCAAATCTTTTCAAATGACAAAGTCAAGTTCACAGTGACCAGTTGAAGACTGGTAAATTTGTTGGTTTTGATTGGTTAGTGGGCGGAGCTAGAATTATGACTCACTGCATTCTCAACGCGAACAATACCAAAAGTCCGTAAATTTACTGTTTAATAACATAATAATATTACAGAATCGCTACTGTAGTTAATGTTTGTAATACGGTACTGTCACAAATAATAAAATTAATACTATTTTAGAATGTTATGAGGCCATACACACAATTACTAAAATTAAACATAACTAGGTAAATTGTCAATGAAATTAGTGTTTAGCATCCATTTTAATACACGCATTGATTACCTGGAGTACACGTTTTATACGTAGGTACGTGTGTACGTTTCAATACGGAGTCTTATTTAAATGTGTTTAACATGAACAAAATCTATTAAGTCAAAAAGAAATTATTATTATTATTATTCACTAAACTATTAGCGATTGACTTGATATTTAGCAAAGTGGGTGCCTTCTAGAGTTAGTTATAAGTTATTGCTAGAGATTAGGTGCTCTTTACAGGATTTTGTTTAGTTGTACTCTTACTTCTTGATAAATTCTAGACAAATTAGAAAATACAGCTCCCTTCCTTTATAATTTTTGCACAAGGCTCCTGTAAATGTAAGCTTTTTCTATTTTTGATAACTCTCCTGATTTACTGTTTACTTATCCGTGTATCCGAAGGCATATCCTCTTAGGCAGACGGCAAACTTTAGCAAGGAGAACTTCTATTTAAATTACTTCCCAATTTAATCTAGCGACAGCTTAGGGGGTGAATTATTAGCAAATGTTTTTTAATGCTATCCTATTGAAAAAAATAATCAATTATGTTCCAATGCAAATCTATTTATGTAGTTGTATTTGTTGTACATGAACTGATAGACAGATCCCGTAATTTTATAACTCTTATAATTGCCTAAAGGGAGTAACTACAATATATTTAATTTTATATCTTATAAATTGTACAGATAGAAATACAATGGTTAATAGTAAAACGACCACATTACATTTATAAATGAAATATAGGGCCACGAGGTTTCAGAAACGATCAATCACGCAACATACATTTCATTTTTTTATAGTCGTACCTATAAAGAAAACGTATAAAAATAATAAGGCGCCAAAATGAAGAATAAAGCTTAATAATAACGTCCTGTCATTGTGCAAAGGATCCGTGCGTTAAAAGGCTTTTAACAGCTTTTACGAGTTACACATATTGGCAACTGTAACAGGCACTTGAGTTTGAGCGATTTCAATTTCATATGCGTATTTTAAACCTAAACGGAAGAAATTCAACTTTTTAGAGATAAAAATATGACAAGTATTATTAAACAACTTTAATAAAAAATCAATTCCAACTTATTGCTTTAATTACTTGCGCCATCCAGCATGCATTTCTTAAACGTATCACACATCATTCAATCAATCCGGGGTTCTTTTTAACTTTGTTGGGGTTTACAAGCCTCGAGGCTTGACCTTATTACCAGTCCATTTTCTCGGGCACCAATGATGCCCGGTAATCAGCTTTGGTTGTACTTAAACGGACTGGTTCCCAGCAACGTAGTTAGCATGTCCATCCAGGTTAATCAGCTCTATTTTTAAATGTTGGTGTCACCACTGACACTGCATTCTTCGCCTATGCAGCCTATGCATGCAGAAGGCAGCAAGAGTAGCTTAAAAGTCAGAAGACACCCGGTGTTTGTCGCTTTTGTTTTTGGTTCACAATGCCCAAGGAGGTTTTTGTAGTACACTATATGAAACATACTAAGCACAAGCTGGCGGACTAACTCCTCCACGTTGGGTGTCCGGGTGTCATGATCTATGACATAATTTCAGACTTATCTCGGAGCTCCAAGTATTAGACGTAGGCTGACTTTTTCTGCTAGATCTGCAGCCTCCTGGTTTGGTACCCGCAGCAAAAGGAGCATCAGGCAAAGGTCGCATACATCAGTTTAGAGCAGAGGTTCCATAGACCCTCGACTTGGCGTTTACGACGATACCGCACCCAAAGTAGCGCCTTAAGATCTACCCCCAGATGCATAACGATCGAGCATAATAGCTGACGTCTTGCCAGCGGTGACTAACATCTTCCACCAGTCCAGCCAGTCCGGCATCAAATCCAAAAGATATTGTAATTAATGACGGCGTGTATACCTTTTACCTAAACAAATAATTAAGATCATTTATATTAACAATATCACGGTATTTTCTGCATAAATGCGTTTTCATGCAATTTCTGCGTCAAAACTCCTATTTTATTACCCTTAAAGATGAACACATTTAAAGTAATAAAACAAGCTTGGAAGGAAGCATAAACATAGTTATAAATATTTATCTTTTCTTAAAATAAACATAAATGATAATATATATTTTCTCCAGAAGAAGAACAAGGAAAATTCCTTGTTTATTGTCAAGTTATAATAATTAATAGTGTTCTCACAACCACCTCCTAAGAATTATAATTTTACGGAATAATTAACATGAAGCTAGTCTCGTAAACTAGTGTGCGAGTGAAATTACTTTTATTGTATATTATTGTGATAAATAGATAATAAGTTTTTGGATTTCAACGTGACGTATTCTACTACAGATCGTTGTACAGATGTACTGCGATAGGTAAGTAGCTCCGTCTGTATTTCTGCTACTTATTAAAATATCCAAACTAAGTTAGACTATTTTAGGAATATAAATTTACAGGATCTTAGTACATGGCTAATCATAAAGAGCATATAAATTATGGTAATAGACTGGAAACCAAATAATATTAACATAATATATCGTATACGGTATATAAAGATGTTATATTACAGCATTAGTGAAAAATATAAACAATAGTGTATGTTAGTTTTATTAGTGAAGTAAACAAAGAAGTGGAGTAAAGGCAGAAGGCACTTGATTTTGTTGTAAATTCGAACAAAATATTTATATTTATGAAGTTCAAACACGGATCCGAATCGAAAGTTTAAGGGGCTTTTAGTGATTTGCTATATATCATTCTCGGGTGCTACAGGTAAATGTGCTAAATAGACCTAGCAAATATCCATAAATTTTGCCCCCAATTCTAGTTGTAAAACGATTAAACTATATTGCGTATTCCAAAATATCATTTTGGATATTGTTTTCTTTCTGACATGGGATACGAAAATAAATGAACGGGGTAAAAAGGCCCAACAATCCACTCTAACTTCATTAATCAACTACAAGCCCATTTCAGAAAGTGACATTTTCATTGTTACGACGCCCTTAAGCTCCTGCTTACTTATTTCATGTCCATAACTTCACTCGTAACTGACTCATACGTCTAATAATAAAACCACTAATTAGTTCCGCTTCACACAATGTCTTTTCATACGAGTTCCCATTGTGAATAGATTTTTTCCAATGTAACGCTGATATTTTTTATCTCGGTAATGTTGCACCGCATTGATATGTGGAGAAATCTACATGAAAATATATATTTCCCGATTCTATAGTAATATGACAAAATTGGCACCTTTTGACCGTCTACATTGCAAAAGAAGTTTAAATTGCTAAATTTCTAGTTTTAAAACTCGTGACGAGCAAATGAACGTGTTTAGTTGTTTGAAACCATCTTCGCATTTCCTTTCTATTGAAGTAAATTAAGAACATATCCGTTGAATTTTGAAAACGTTTATACAACGGTCATAAGCACAATAGAAACAATTTTTTTATATTTCATACACAAAAATTTATTGAGAGAAAGAAAAGAAAGAAGAAAAAATCTTTATTCGGATATATTATTATTAAATATATATATATTGTATAATATATATATTTAATGCAATAATATATATTGCATTGATGAATTGACGCAATTAGTTGAAGCTCCTCACAAACTGGTTGGAAGTGTTGAACAAAGCCATTGCGTGTGAAAACTTCCATGTAGTCACATTAATGAAACTTAATTCAAACCAAACAAACAATATCACTTAATTGATGAAGTGCGACGTTGTCGGAGTTTCAAAATTAAAGAGTTAACATAAAAATCGTAAACCCCAACCAACTAAATACAAATATATTTTACTTAATGCATGTTATGAGATGAGCAGTAGATACTATGTATATGTATAAATATTTTACATCATAATATCCCAATGCGATTGTGGCCTCGATTTATCATAAAAGCGATAATAAGTAATATAATTTTATTAAATAAAATTTATCTTAGACTTCGACAACGCTCGATTATATTACATAATTTCAATGCAATTAATAAATGTATGCGATTAAGCGTAAACTTGCCATTATTTACACTTTAGACTGAAGTCCCTATACATCCAAACATCAACAAAATTTGTTAGTCACTGTTTCTTCTTTCCCATAAACCCTTTCGAGTATCCCGGAGTTAATTGGATCTTTTGAAAAATACTTCACGAAGCAATTTTTCAGCTATTTCTTTTCTCGCAACTTGTTTGCTTTTGAAACATGCCTTTGAAGTAAAAATATTAATTCATAATATTAATGGTTACTAGTGGCCTAATTAGAAAAAGCTGAACAGAATGTAATATTAAAATAAATTTAAGGCAAATGATTAAGCATTTCATACTTAAATTATTAATGAGAACAGAAACGTATAAACTAATCACTTTGTGATCTCCAAAACCCCATCAGATACCGCTGTCAAATTTATAATTTTTTTATAAAATTACTTTCTAGGTTTACGTTTCTCATTTCTTCAAACGCCATATCCTTTACGCAGTATATGAATATACAAATTTGTATACAAGATCGTCTTTACAACTTCCATGAATTTTCACGACCAAACTTCGTCGGTTACTGCTTGATTATGATCCATTGTTCCGCACACAATGGGAACGTATTCTAAATCCTATAGTAAAGTTACTGTAATATAATATTAATATTTGCTGATATTAGGTCGTGACAAGCCCGTCTAATGTCTGTTAACAATTACTAAATAGCTGTCATAAATTATTCAAATGTGAGTGAGACTCCATAATTTACTTTGTTAGATAATATTAAAAATAAATGTGATATCAATATTTCATAAATCACATTATAGATCCGATAAATCTTTTTTATCTGCTGGTGGGATTAACTAGGAAAATATATAAGATATGTAGAAATATATAGGTATTTAAAAGTTGGGAAGCTCGAATAAAGATAATGAAATCGTGCCTTATATTAGTTTATTTCCAATGAAACTTACACTCTATTTGACCTCCTTCACATATTAGCGACAAATCTTACCTTTGGTTAAGTGGTTTAGGGTTTAAAAGGCAATAATAAGCCTGAACCTACTAGATAGTGTACGTAAAAAAAGGTTACAAAACTGTAAATAACAGTAATTAATACTTACTTTTATTTACAGTATACCTTAGCCTCTTAACGTCCAATTGCTAGGTACAAGACCTCTTAACTCACAGGTTTCTTATAGCACTGGCCCTCTACGTTACGCTATTCCGAATTCGTAGTGTGTAAAACCCCGAAACTGATCAAGATTTGCAGTCTCCAATATGTTAGACTCCGATAACCCTCCGTCCGATGTCCGATAAACCTCAGTGCCTGAAGACCAAAGTCTTCGAACAGTGTGTGTTGCCAGTGATGAGATACGGTTCTAAGACGTGGTCGCTGACTATGGGCCTCATGCGGAAGCTCAGAATCACTCAGCGTGAGATGGAGAAGGCTATGCTCAAAGTTTTACGTGATCGTATCAGAAATGAAGAGATCTGTAATAGGACCAGAGCCACCGACATAGTCCTACGAATCGCGAATCTGAAGTGGCAATGGGCGGGGCACATAGTCCGAAGGACTGATGAACGTTGGGGGCCGAAGGTGCTGGAGTGGCGACCCCGCATCGGACGGCGCAGTGCAGGCAGACCCCCCACAAGGTGGGCCAACGACATAAAGAGGGTCGCCGGTAGCTGCTGGAGCCAGGCGGCGCAAGATCGGGCCTTGTGGCTGTCATTACATGAGACCTATGTCCAGCAGTGGACGTCCATCGGTTGAAGCGACGACGACAACGACGACGACGATGACGACGACGACGACGACGACGACGACAACGACGACGACGACGACGACGACGACGATATGTTAGGCTATAAATAGTTGGGTGACAACACTGACAGCTCTGAAATGTTGGTAGTTATTGAGTAATATAGTGTCAACATTTAAAAATACCAAAAATCATGGTGTAATATTAAGAAATGTTATGCAATACGAGGTAATTTTAACAAGCGGACTAACTGTATCAGATGTGTGTCGTGTAGTAGTTGTTTTAAGGGAAGTAATGCTAAATCATAGAAATTGAAATAGTGCAAGTTGTGTATATTTACATAGTCGAAGAGAGTAATAGTTGATAGTCAATGTTGGTGAGTTTCTCTAATATACAGACATTTTAAACAACATTTAGGCACATAAGTTTTTCAAATAGAACTTAGTGGTCCCAGCCCAGGATTTGAACACACGTACGTGAAACACGTGCGTGTGTTCAAATCCTCTTAACAAACATCCATCCGTCTATCCATTACCCAAAATACCTAATGCTTTAATACACTTACAACACTTTTAATACTGATTAATCAGCAATAATAAAACATGGATTCTAGTTAGGAGTCACAGGATCGAGTCCTAGGCACTACTCTATTCTCTTTGTGAAACTCTTGTATCTATTTTGTATCTAATTGTTTTCTTAAATTCATAATTATGTTTTAGGTGAACAAAACCGTCATGAGGACACCTGCACACCCCTCAACAGTTTATAGAGCCCGCCATCCCGCGGTTTGGAGCAGCGTGGTAGGTCCATGCACTAATGAATTAGGTGCCTATGCCTAGCAGAGGGACGTTAATATGCTCCCGTTTACCTTACCTTATATACGATTATATTGTTAAAATATTATATAAAGTTATTTTGCCAAATAAAGTGCGGCTCTAGGCAAATCTGCGACTATCTGGGGCTACGATCAGAATTCCTATAATCCATTTAGTGTAACAAAATGGTGCTTTTGTCAGAGTGATTGATGTAGTTACCCACAAGGCGTTCCGTGAGGTGATTTTATCTAATACACCTACACAAATTTCTCAGCTTATAATGTCATTTAATAAAGACGACACAGATTGGCATTTACGATTTGTATAGTGGATGTAGCACTTGCTTATCATTTCGCATGAGGCTTAGTGATTATACAGTCCAAGAAAGTGACACGCTATCCTGGAAAAAGAAATTAAGAAGAAGAAATTATAAATTACCTCTTAATGGTTTATATACTTATAATTTCATTTAGAATGCATATTTTACACTTGGCAGACCGTCTTTACTCATAGCTAGTGACCACAAATGAATAATACTATTGCCTAAATAGCCTCATTGTGCTA
This sequence comes from Elymnias hypermnestra, assembly GCA_015832385.1. NCBI lineage: Eukaryota > Metazoa > Arthropoda > Insecta > Lepidoptera > Nymphalidae > Elymnias > Elymnias hypermnestra. The sequence goes on from JACTOM010000855.1 coordinate 3,419,574, forward strand.
CGAATCCGAGACCAAAATGGATTGCGATCAGTCCTTTATTGACTATATCGACATTTTAAATGAAACACGTCGAATCCGCGTAATTAAAATTGTTCATCAGAATAGAACTTTTTATAAAAAACAAAAAAAATTATATATTCCGTACTTATCGACTATATATATATATATATATAGCTCTGCTATATATTTTTGGACATTTATATTCTGTTGCTAAACTGATTGTCTTTAGTAGCATTATTCTGAAGTTTTGTTAAGACAATATTTTGCGTGATTGCTTTCGATCTCATTTTTAAGCAGGTACGAGTATAATGCTCAAAAATAGACTCTAACTCCTAATGATCGACAAAGTTTCTGGTAAAAGGAGTGTAGGCCGTAGGTAAATTCATAGTTTTCTGATATTAGAAAATTGGTTAGAACTTCAAAGTTTAATCTAAAGATGGAAAGATTTTTCACAAAATACCTTTCTTGCTTTCAGTTGTAAATAAAATCAAATATTGCGAGCTTTGTTTTAAGGCACTTCTTCTGTAATATTTTAATGTCAATAAGCAATAAAATTTACAATATGCTTTGATGTAATATACAATTATTTGTTACAAGTTTTAGGTCTTATCTTGCTTTGTTTAGCTGCTTTTGTACCATCACGTAATATGTATATGTTTCAAGTATCATAAGTTTTTTTGTGAAACAATATCAAAGAATTCTCTGAGTTCCTATTCTTTTAATTCTGTTGGTTTTTATTTCAATTTTACTTGGTAGACTTACTTGTAAATAGATTGTAATACTAACGAAGTATACATTTACAAATCCTCTTAAGTCTCTAAAATAAATGTTATTTGCTTTTATGTATTTCGATGTCGCGCGCTTACTGATTTTATGCGGTACTTTATCGAGCATCCGGTACAGCCCATAAAATAGACTTCCAAGTGATTGCAATCGGCCGATGCTGTTGGTATTAATATCCATTAAAATTCGTGATTTATGTAACGGCTTGTATCTTTACTACCAATATGGTATAACTAGAAAGGAATCTGAATATTACAAAGTAGTTATTAGAACTACGTAAATCACATTTGTATAGTCTTTCAAGTCATTTCATTAATTATATTATAATAGGACGCTCGTTATGAATTCCTAATATGAGTTCCTATTAAATCACATTCCCAAAGAGTGTTTTGGTCAAATTTATAATCGTTATTAAATTACTTCTCTGTGAAGTTAAGAACTCAAGTTCAAATGCATTTTTTACATTTGTAGGAAATGACTTATTTAATAAAATTAGTAATTTAGGCTTACGTCTTTACTAGAGAAGTCTCTGAAGTATTTAAATAAAATGAAACCTCTTTAGGAGCACGAGAGTAATTTTTTTACGAATGAAACACGTGATTAGCGTTTCGAAGATACAGCGTTTTTTATATTGATTTGTAGTGAGTGTATTGTCTTCCGTTAAGACGCACAGACTTCTGGCGGAAGGCGATAGCTGCCGACGAGGGGCGCTCGTGTAGAGATATTCGCGGCATTTTGACGAAGAAAGAAGAGGGGCAGTGGGTAGTTAAAAAAGGATACATAGCCAAAAAGCGTCTTGTCTACTGTTATCTGCTTAAGTGTCATAATACTGTGCCAGTAAAATAAAAATGAATATTAACTCTTCGAATGTATAAATTGTCTTTGTAACAAATTCGTTTCAAGGTTAGGTAGTTTTAATATTAACAAATAACATGTGGCATTTTATTTGACACTCGTCATTTAATATACTATTTTTCATAACATATAAAGTTTTTCATAAATTCTCCTTTCTAAATTTAAAATTCAAAGACATTATTTCTAACATTGACAAAACACGTGGCATTTTTATTTAAAATTCGTCATTTGGGATTGTAATAAATTATTTGTATTAGTGTTCGACACTTTTAATGACAGATAAATTCCTTACATACCTTTCTTTCCCACCTTCTAAGTTTCGGAAATCTAAAGTTTTAGATTTGTATAAATATAAACAAGACTAAAAAATTCGTTTGCCAAAAAAGTTTCATTTCTGACATGCGTTTGTATCCAAGCATTTTTAATTTTTTTATTCAGAAATGGTTTCAAATTTACTTGTCATTAGTTATATAAATGTATTACGTATTTAAAGTGGACCCAAAAATGTCAGTTTTAAAATTATTTACAAATGTATATATATAACGATAATTGTAAAAACTTGGAAATTGTTTTATAATTTAATAAAGGAGCTTTTACTATATGATAAACAAAAAAGCGGGTAAGAAATAAAAAAAATAGAATCAATTTTTACAACATCTAGCATGATAGCTATGTGCGAACTCATGACATAGATAAAAACTTTTAACCTTTTACGTACACTCGCAATCGATGGCGCTTTACAATTTTTCACATAAAATTTATTTCATTTATATAAGAAAAAACTAAATTAATGTCTCATTCACTTTTAGTTAAAAATTAATTTAGTTTCAATGGATGAATAAAAAAGTTTTTAATTAACAATTCATAATTTGAATACGATACGAGAGTATGAACTAATAGTAATTGAATAATTTTCTTAGTATTAAAAATCCGTTACTTGGTACTTACATAACCGTTATATACATTTTTCTGTTGTATACGTCTTGGTTGGTCTCCGATTCCATTACGGAAAGGCCAGGAGCATTACTAAAACCTTATCTAAATTCCTTCTCGGATTTACTTAGTTTTCCTCGCCTCAATTTATCGAAAACCACTCGATAAAGTTGTCAACATAAACGAATCTAGGGACGATTGAAGTGAATCGGCACAAAAAGCGAATGGCTCCTTGGTGTTCAATTTTAACGACGTTATTAAGATTTAAACATTTATTCTTTTAATCATTCAACCCTGAATATATTAATGATTTATCTGTCTTATAGTTTAAATGAAAGCCAGCCACAATTTGTTTGTCACTCACGCAATATGTTTATCAAAAGTATAACTTAATATTTAAGTGTGACTAAAATTGAGAAAGGTATATGTCCGGGTTTTATTTTAAATGTTTAAGATGTTGTGATTCTTATATTGTAATTATACTGGTGTCATGGTACTTTGTTATTGTATTGTTGAATATTACAATTATACCGGATGTAGCAGGTGCAAGCTCAATGCTATAAATAAGTTAATGAGATCATATTCCGTAGAGCATTCGGTAGATCATTCTTATAGATCACACTATTGTGATAGTGTTTTAAATAATTGTGTGTGATATTGTTATTATTAAATAGTGAATATTGAGAAAGTTATAAAATATAACTATTAAATGATTTTATACAAGTAGATTGCCAGTGGCCACGCGCGCCGACATATAAGTACTTAGATGGTTTGGGCACGTAGAGAAAATGAATGAAAGGAGACTGACAACAAGAATGTATGAGTCAAGAGTGAATGGGAACGTTGGAAGGGGAAGACTAAGGCGAACGTTCCTGAACCAAATTCAGGAGATCTTAAATAAGAACCAGATAAAGAGTACTCTAAACCGATTTAATGAGAATGAAGGGGAGAAGGAGATATGTAAGGTTCGAGACAAGTGAAAGGACGTGGTCTCTGTGTATGTATGTATATAAGGTATTTATAAGGTAAGGTAACAGGTTACCCGTGGCCATGAAAACTGAAACTGTTAAAAACAGAATCTGCTAGCAAAGCGAAGTCGTCAAAGCTATTCAAAGACGTTAATTATCTGCATAATTATGTTATAAAAAAATTGTGAAGTTCAAGATAAGACAAATCCGCGCCCTTGTTCTTATAATTTCCTTAACTGCTCGACATTTGATTTAAACATCGTCCCACGGCTAGCAACGACTCCCGAGAGAACGCCCCGACTATTTCCTTTTGTTTCGGCCTCGATTTTTTACAATCTTTTCCTTAAAAGGATTCGCCAAAACTTCTTTCGTAAAATAAACCTTTAAACATAAACCTGTAGATAGCCACTTACATTTATTATCATATATAATTCCAGACTACTCATTAATTATTATTTTTTATTGCTGACAGTCTAGCGCTTGACTGTGATCTCACCTAATGGTAAGTTATGGTACAGTCTAAGACAGAAGCGCGCTAATTTGAATAAGAGGCGATATACCGCTTACGGTTTCTACACAACACCGTACCGGAACACATATCTCTTTGTTTTGACGGTACGTCTTTGCTGGTAACTGGCCACGGCCAAAGTTTCCCACCAGACCAAATTCAGACAAATTAGAAAATACAATTTTCTAAATTCGCCCTACCGAGGATCGAACCCGGGGCCTCTGCTAGCAAGGCGAGTACTTGCACCAGTGCGCCAGTGAAGCCGTCAAACTTTTTAATTATTATTTACCAACAAGTAAATCAAATAAAACTTGCAGCACTCTTATTCTTGATATACTATTACCTAATATATGCCAATAAATATTATGATAGGTTATTTATCTCGAAAGCTGTTGCGTTTATTATAGCAATCCTGAATATTGTTATATATAATTAACTAGCTATTACCCGTAGAGGCATCTGAGTTATTCCCAACTCTGGAATGTTATGGGGAAATCCTTTATTATTTTTCAATGCGAATTTCAAGTCAATTGTACAAAAAGTTCTGAAGTTTTGGCTTATATGTATACATTTTCTTTTGCAATTTCTTTTATTAGTTCACGCTTTCCCTATTTTTATCTTGTTCAAATTATCATTCAACTACATTTTTTAAAATTTGTAATAATGTCAATACAGTTTTGTGAGATTCGATATTATTTTGCTTATATCACTTGTTTGAAATTTACATTCTGATCTGATAATTCTAAGAGAGAAGATCGTTCCACTAAAACCTCTACATCACCGTTGCTAAAATAAAGCCCTGCAGTACTCTACGAGATTGAAATATTTAACCAAAGCAAGGAAACCACTATCGTAATTCCAGTCACAGTTAATGAAATACATGGACTTGGTTAAAATCGGCATATACCTATTCATACATCTTTGAGTATAAAATACCAAGTATAAAGTTGTATAAAGGATATGAAATTCGGTATTTGTGAGATTAGAGCATACTTTCACTGGTAGCCTATTTAAAAAAGTTACGATGTGAAATTACTGTGCCTAAAAATAGTTAAATTGTTTCATCCATTTGTTATTCCCATTGTGCGACTAGTGATGAGATTTAGAGAAAAACTTAAAATCGTTAAAAATTTACAAGTAATACTTCGCGCTCTGTTCTGAGAAAATCTCACATTAAACTCAGCCAGGTTTCCTTTTTTACCGTCATAATCACAATATTATTTTAATTTATTTTATTTTTACATTCGCTCTAATGCTTTTATATTACCAAAATAATCATTCAAATTTTTAATAAAGCATTTCAATTCTTTGGGTGACATCTTTACAACGTCTTTTTTTATAGATACGTATACATTTACCCAGAAATGAATTAGTAATTTTGTACTCTACTACAATTTATAACTATTTTAGTTCTTATTTTCTTTCTTGAAAGTGTCCATTGCACTCAAAGAGATGTGAATTGTGATTTATAATAAACTATAAAATCCGACTATGCGTCGTAGTAGTCCTATTCTCGTGATGTTTCCATGTAAAGTAGCTGACGATTGGGTTAGCACAAAGCTATTATTACAATTACTTTAACAAATGATGTCTTAATTTTATTATATGTCATACGTACACATTTAAAGTTCTCTCATTCCTTCCTAATTCTGATGATCCTTCTCTAATGATACATCACGAATTTGCGTAAAAAAAGTGATATTTTGATTGATTTTTCCTCATATTTCGCTTTACAACTAAGTTTAAGTCATAGTAACAGAATAAACCAAATCCCTAAGTACGAGAATTGGAAACAAAAAGTCATGTTTCACGATTTATTTGGTAACTTGTTAAATAGAATTGCCGACACAGTTAATTACAGAGTTAAGGAAGATTTCGGTAATATGATCACTTGTTGATTGGCGGAAAAACAAGATATGCGAGTCTTAACTGATTCAATTTATATGTATTTCAAATGGAATATGGGCTAATTAAACACATGTGTTTATTATATAAGGAAATAAACGTATCCAAAAACAGTTTTTTTTAAATCTATTCCTATGTAGCACACACTGTTTAAAGTCATTAAATAGAAACATTTAAATCGTTAACCTGAGAATTTAATGGATGACGCTGTAAATCTTTTTTATAAAATAAATTTAATTAGTTATTTAAAAAAACTGTATTAATATAAATATTAAAAATAAAGAATTTTTTTTATTAGGTGTATCAAAACAATTATACATAATATATGCCACTCACATAAAACTTGTTTGAATCTTTAGTTAAGTTTTACTCTGTTATGTTTTATTCATATAAATCTGTCATGGTTTTATTTTCGTAAAACGAAATGTAAAAAATGACATAATTTTACGCTGTTTGATTACAAATAAAGAATCTGACAAAACATGAAACGTCACCCACTATAATTAAAAATACATATTTCTACTTCAGGGTCCGTAGACAAGTTACTTTCGAAGATTGCTACGCTTAAAAAATGTATGGAAATGTCGTTTCAGTTTTCGATAAGTTTCGATATGAAACGTCAATCCCATACATTTTTGAAGCGTTAGCAATCTTCAAAAGTGACTTGTCTACGGGCCCAATGGTCATATAGAAAAGTATTTCATTAATTATTGAAAATTTTAACAATATAAATCAATGTTTGAACTGTATTATAGATCGAATTATATTAATTTATGTGTAACAAATGGTTTTTTTCGTATTATAAATAGAGAATGCTAATATACCCACAACAGTATGCCTTCTTTTTTAATATTTAACGTTAACATATCACTGAAATTAATACTTAATTGCAGGTTAACATTTCATTAAAATCAATATAGTACGAGTGAAAAATAAAATTTTTGTAACGAATGTAGAAGGCAAAATATGAGATAATAGTTTGCTTTCTAGATTTGTATGGAGAAATATGATATTTCTATCACGTATGTCTTGCATGAACCTTCAAAAAATTAGACAGACAGATATTTAATATGATCTTATTTAACACCACAAGAGATTACATACATGACTTATGACTATTTAGCACTCTTCCAGATAACCCAACGTATAAGGAGACAGACTGTAGGCCATGTTTACAAATAAATAAATATAAATATTATATTTAAAATATGTATTTATACAATACAGTTTTATCTATGCCCTTAAAAAAGTTGTTATTTTGCCTATAATGTGGAAAATAGGTCGTAGTCGTAAATCATGTACGACGATTTAATTATCTTGCTTTAAAGACCTTGATTATTTATCTTTAGTAGGGCCTAGTTTTGCTATCGTTTGACGTAAAAACCTCTTAATATTGATATTCTTATTTCTATGGGGACATATGAAATACGACGTAGTATTTACAAAAGATGTTTCCTTATTTTAGAAAGCCCGTACATGGGTTGCTAAGCTGCGTTCATGTTAGCCGTGTACAACACCGCTTTACACGAGAGCAAAACAAGTGTCTTTTTATCACGTAAGAACATAAATGAGAAATTTAGGGAATTATTCTCTTGAATTTTTGAATTTATATAGTTATATCAATAACTGTGTTATTTCATTTATCGGCTTTGGTAGTTATTTATACTAATGAGTGATTATTGGCATATACACTAAACTCATCCACTGTTGCTCGTTCTGATGTTACTTATATGTCTCAAAAGAAATTAGGAATAAAAAATAATCTGTTCTTTAAAGATGCAATTGCAAAGATAACCCTTAGATTTCCCATGTCAACTACCGGTTGACAGAACTGCAAGTCCGACACAGTTGACGAAAATCAACTCGGGCAATCAGAAATATAAGCATCTGCTTCTAGACAAAATGTGTATTATATATATCGATTTTCAGTAACTGTCGTAACAAAATATGCGTAGAGATAGAGCCAGACAATAGAAAAAACAAGAAATAAATTAGTTACAAATTAACAGTTACTAATGTTGTGTGTGTCGCGACGAAGGTCGTCAACATTTCATAACACTTGGTAGTCTTTCATGAACATTTAAGTCCCAAGACTCATTTCATTCGATCTGCGGGGCAATCGTCGCAAAATCTTTCATGCGGGGCGGGCCAAGCGACGGTTATTTTCATTAAAAAGCGTGGGCATATTACGAGGGCCAATAAAAAACTCGGCCGGACAATATAAGGAATAATCAGATATAATACAACAGACAAAAACCTTCTACACAGTGTTTTAGGTTTCGAATTTATGTGTGTTAATAAAATATTTTATTTTTGACTTTAGCTACGAATATTATACAAATGTTTTTATTAAATTTTATTGATATATCTAGGTTACGTATGTATGTAAAGGGAAGACGTTACAGTTGTTAACACAGGCTTTGGTGTTTGCAGACGAGCTTAACAATGCAACTTGAATCATAAGGTAAGAATATCCAGTATAAAGTTGCTAAGGCTCGATTAATAACAACCAAGTTTCATACACACAAATCCGAGCAAGTTGGCTTGTTAAGCTTTTGTGCTGAGTACAAGCCAGCACTCCATCATAATACCGCTTTTATCTAACTGCAGCGAGGCCAAAGCTTATATTAGACCGCGGGTTACAACTCGACTATATACATCACGCAGTCTTGCTGATTGTCATGCAATTGTTGTTACATTGCGAAATGTACGTTATTTATTTATTTTTTGAGCATAGATACACCACGCTGCTCCAGTGCGGTATGACAGGCATATTAGGGAAGTGTATGTTCACGTTATATCAAGTGTCCTCTCTATTCATTCTCCCTTATAGTCTGATGTGACGGAAATCCGACATGACCGGAGCGAGATCAGGTGCAGGACCGACATACGTACTCACCGAAACACGGGGGTGGAACACAACGCAAAGTAGCAAACTTAATATCGATTGTTTTAAACTTAAATTTTCGTGGTTTATTAACATATTGACTATTTGAACGGGTGCATATACATCGGGCATCGATCGTGGTCACGACTACAGTCGTGACCACGATCGATGCAACTGGGTCGAAATATCGGCAAAATTAAAAAATCGCCATCGTGATATGTACCCGTTCAAATAGTCAATATGTTAATATCGATTTTTGAATTCACCCGACCCGGGACTCGGACCCAGGACCTCATGTTTCTAGCCCAACATGCTAACCACTCGACTAGTGAGGCAACTTCGTCTGCGTACGTTTAAATATCAGACTTAAAGTACCACGCCATGTATTGTGGCTACGTGCTTTGCATTGGCTTGGGCCGTGCGTGGTATTATTTCGCTGAATTAAATTATATTTTGGTGGAACCATACGTTATTTCCTAAATAAAAGTGGGCTAACCCTTAAATTACCCATGTCAACTACCGATTGATAAGGCCGATTTGAAGTAGATTGACCATGACGTGGGTAATCATAAATAAAAGCATCTCTTACTTTTTGATGAAAGTTTCATATAGAAAATTATGTATAAATGTTAGGTTATAATCTATATTTAAAACGACTCAGTGTAATGATGCTTTCTTCTTAATCGGTGCTGGATTTATTACAAACCGATAGACTAAGGTGTGAATAAGGAATAGTAAAGTAATTTGCTTCATTTTAATGTGAAAAAGTAACAGAAAGCGCTACCTGGGCTATATAAAAATGGTTTAATTGAAAGTTTAATGACGAAATTAAATATTTACCGTGATCGTAAGGGCTACGGAAGTTGAAGAGAAAACTGCCATGATATTTGAGCGCGCCACATTGACAGTATTAATTGGCATCATATTCCAACTGTTATTGTCATTTTGTTAAATTAGGCGTGGAAGATAAGACACGTTTCTCAGTGCTTCTCTTCGTTGCTGTTATTGCGACTATATACATAAATGCTAAAGTATCTTATATTATGTTTACAAAAACTTAATTAAATTTAAACATTACTTGTTAATCATATTTAGAGAATCACGTAATGAAAAAGATTTTGTAATGAATTACGTATTCTATGCATTTTTACGATTAGATCACAATTTCTAAATATTAATTATCTTGTTAAAATTTTCAACCGGGCAAGTTTATATACATTTTTTGTAATAGTTTCTGTTGCGGGCGGGAGCAGTAGACCGAGAGAGACTTTGGCGTTGAATAAATGTGATTGGTCGACCGCCGACCCCGCCTCACCCGTAACCACCTCAGCACCCACCGATGCCATATCTCCCACTCGTCACGTCTGTGCGTGTGTGTCGGGTGGAAGAATTGTAAAAAAAATTTATACAATTCTAGCGTAACTCCAAACCAACACCGGTTGCCGATGGCGCTCTTGATCAGTTCACAACTCCCCCCCTCCTCCTCTCAATGCCCGATATGATGATTGATGATAACATTGCTCCAAGACGAGGCTCGGTCTCGCAGGAGACGCCCTTGGAGCAGCGTTCCCATGAAAGCCAGCCCTTTTCAGGACTCGCACTCGAAGAGTGGCAAGCCTGAGTAAGAGCCCGTCCTTCCCTTCGGTTACGCTGTAAACTGCAGTAGAGCTAACAACTAAAGACACTCCAAACAAAAAAAAACCAACCAGCACCATTCGCCTTAGGCTCCCGAACGGAGTGGATCCCAATAATAAACGCGTGTTGTGACCCTAAAAAAGCGATCCCCCAACAACGCTCAGTACGAACCCTGAACGACCCGAAGGCTGAAGACCGAAGTTTCAAAAACCGAGGATCTAAGCCCCCTAACTCCCCAAGAACTTCATACAGTGCACTGCACCCGAAGGAATTTGTCTTACCCTGGATCCGTCCCCAACAGTCACAGTTTTTTAAAATAAAATTGTCCATGGACACCTATTGACAGCTCACGTTAAAATTAAAGGGTTGTTTTTGAATAATGAATTTAAGATGTTCGTGTTAGACGACGTAGATATTGTCTTTATTTTTTATATTACTCGTATCTCTTACAATAAATTTAATATAATTATACAATAATTGCTTCTACGTGCTACAAAAACATTGTTTATTAAAACATTTGAGACGAGACAGACATTTTTCTTTTTCTATCAATGTTAATGTGCTTTCAAATTGAAATATAAACTGGTATTGTAATGCATATTTTAAATTGTTTAGTCCTTTTAAGAGAAAAACGAGGGACAAGTTTGTTGTCAAAGACAAAATGAAATACCCCGCGGCTAATTCAATAATTAACGTTATGTATTCTCGTTTTCTAATTCCGTTTGTGAAATTCTAGGTATTGACTCCCACCGTCCCTGTAGATGGTATATCTTGCTCAATATATTTAACTGCTTTTTCATTTATCTACTCAAGTTCGAACAGTTTTATTTAACTTATCGCAGATGAAACTTCATTGTTATATATTTTTGTTTCCTACAGTTCTACATTGTGTATGTTATCTTTTTAGCAAAAACTTTATTGGTTATATTTGGTCCATTTTGCTTAAATGTATGTTTAATAAAACTGTTTGTTTCCCAAATAAAATAAATAAACAGGAACTTGTAGTATAAAAAACACCAACTCACATCAACTAACAACTTTTATTCTCCTCACTATTTTAATGTACAAAACTTGCACTATACTAATAATTACTTCGCTGTTTGAATTTATATGGTTTAGCACTAGTTTTCTTAAAACAACTACTTCGCGAAACACAGCTCTAAAGACTATCTTAACAAAATTGTTCCACTCCTTAATATTACCTCGCATAGTTCATTCAATCTATAAATATATTGTTAATTTTTTTAAGCGTAATCTATTGAAAACTTACGCAACAAATTGCCTTCTATGTAGATGTCGTAGTTTTTTCTTTCTTTCGTCCATCTATCGCATGTCACATTACAGCAAACCGCAAATTAGAGGCAAAGTGAAAGGAGCTCGATAGAGCAACCAAGGACAAAATTGCGGCGCCCATGGCTAGCATCACTTGTTTGCCTACATCGTGGGTTTGTAAAACCACATAATATATTTTATATTAATTGTTTCTGTATAAATATAATCAATAATGGATTGCTTTGTAAACTGTTACCAATCCATAATCTATAACCAAACACACAGCTGTTAGGTAATTGTATTATTAAACATTCAATGAAGCAACGCATAATTCATGCTGTACACGTTTCGCTAAGTTTGCCAAAGTTTATTAGATTACCACAATATCGATTTGATACATTACTGTCTGGATATTGTTAGTAAACTTTTCGTCTTACTTGCTTTGAGACCAACTTCATATAAATTGATAGAATAATAGCACTATTCAAATAATGTACTCAATTTTGAATACAAAACTTTAGCATATGTGAACGTTTAAAAAATGAAACAAAATGTGAGTTCATCCATCTACTTGCCAAATTTGAGTTTTCATCAAGAAAATATAAACTTTTATCTCTCTTCTGTATTATGCTGAGTCATTAAATAAAATGTTAAAAATCATGGAGTGTCTAATTAGTTATCTAAAACAGTTACATACTCGTGTATAATATTCTTCTGTACGTGTTCTTTGTGGTTGTATGTGATTAAAATCCTTTCAAACGACTAAAAAACCGATTTTTATAGTTTTTGTGTGTTTAAAAATGGTTTCGTTTGACAATTCGATCTGATGTAAGCAACAGAAGTGAATAAATACTCCAACAAGGCTAGGTTAAAAATAGCACCCAATGCTATGTTTTGTTCTATATTCATAAAATAATAACATTAATATTTATGAAATTACAACCGTATATCAGTTATCGTGAATAATTATAAAATAGTGAATCGAAATATAGCACGACGCGTTGGATACGCATTGCATACCCGATTGTGATGGCCCAATCTCATTCAATTCGTATAAAGTATAGCATAGCTTGCTTTAAGATGTTTTTACTTCAAAAAATGTATACTTTAATTTATAATATTGTAGAACGATACCATTTTACCGCTTGTAATTAGTTTGTATTTAATCTGGTAGGCTCTTTTAAATAAACAAGATAGCTATCATCGAGTCTATACCTAATACATTTTAAAAGGTTAAAAACCTGGATAGTCTTACAGTGCAAACGACCTTACATATACCTACATCAATCACGCTGACACAACGCCAGGTTGTTTGCCTAAATGGATTATAGGAAGTCAAAACCCGGCTTGGGAGTTGTATCTCGGGTTATTCTCACATCACCTTACTACGTACTTTTAAAACTTTTTTTCAATATGTATTAAGTGAAAGTAAATATTTATTTATTGCTTTTTAAAGAAAGCATACAGTTACATTCTTATATCTAACCTAATACTATAGTATACAATAAACCAATCAAGTTTCCTCAAATATTAATGATTACAGCACAAATACCAATTTATTCTGTTCTAGAAAGATATTATAATCAAATGCTCTTAATATGCGTAGCAACAAAATCCTTGGTTAACCATTTTCTCGAAACAGGTATTCATCGCGTAGTTTCCAATCATAGGTATATTCGGAGAACCGTTCTTAGTTAACGTGTATGTGAAGAATGGACATTTTGCTAAAATAGTTAATCGGCCAAATTGTTTAGAGAAGAAGAAGTTTCATAAGAATGAAAGTCATCAATTTAAACTTATATATCTACCCAAAAATAAAATATGTAAAAGCAATATTTTAGTGGAGTATATATCCGTAGAGATAAAATTTTATTTGAACATTTCTGCAACTAGTTCCGGACTTTATCCACATTTCAGAAAAATGCAAAAAAAAATACTGTACCAAATCTTTTTTTCATATTTAAGATTAAGATTAATGTTGTATACAGATGATGTCTTATATAAAAATGTAACGGGCCAACTTGAATCGTAAAATTTTACGCAAACGCCCCTACAAAAGCTATAAAGGCGAACGTGTGAGACGAATTTTTGATATTAATACGTTATATAAGATACGGAGCTAAGTACCATAAAAGCAAAACTTAAAAGCAAAAAAAAACATCAAACATGATATATCACTGATAATCCATATTTAAAACACAAGAAGGAAGCACTTTTTGTGAATACTACGTTGTAAATATAATCATGGCGTTATTTAAACTCATGAGCCCTTTTTGAAATTAATACAATATAAATATGAACACGTAACATAAAACTATCAGTTGGTTACCTTTTTCAAGACCAATTTTCTCATTTTGAGCATATAGTGGAGAGTTTTAAGAGAAAAACTCGTTAGCAATTTTTTTTTATATGCCCCCCAAAATACTTATTATGTCAATAGTACTGGCAGATCAAAAAGAGTTTGTATATAACAAACTGCTAATAAGTAAAGCTTGTAAAATTACATACGGAAAAAGGCATTCTTTATGGCGGTCAGATTATTTAATAAATTACCACTGGTAATTTACAAATTAGATGGCATTACATTAAAAAACTGCCTCATTGGTCTAGTGGTTAAGACGTTCGACTTCAGACATGAGGTCCTGAGTTGGAGTCCCGGGTCGGGCCAATTCAAAAATCAATATTGAGTTTTCTATTAACATTTTCTCAATATTTGCCTGAAATTGGGAAATTGGCGGTGTGTTCCAACCCCGTGCCTCGGAGAGCATGTTAAGCCGTCGGTCCTGCACCTGACCTCTCTCCGGTCGTGTCGGATTTCCGTTACATCGGACTATGTGAGTGCACTTGTGTACTATTACTTTAAGATTTTACGTGATTGAATTTAGATTGTTTTTATGACTACAAAACTATTGTGTTATTATTAATATTATCATTATTTATTAAATTTTATGTAATGCAATTTTGTTTATTTCGTTAGTTAAATTTTGTTTTGTTTTATTTTTGTTTTTAATGACATAATTTAATGACTTGTATCTATTAATAAGACATATATTTGCATGCCACTCAATAGCTGAACATTTGTTAGACCACAAAAATTGTACCACCATAAATATCAAATGTACTGTGAGGAAATAAATAAATGATTGATTGATTGATAAAATGACACGACTTGGGGCCTCGAACACTGGACCTCATTATACACTGATCAAACTATCTTAAAAGCTAGAAGTTATAAAGATACTATTTACAATAGCCAAAATAACAAACAAAATATGTGTAATATATAAATATATAAAGATTATATATTACAAAGAATTCTGTCTTGGATTATCCCCTTAAAATATCTATTTAAATATGAATAGATACTAAAACCCTTTAATAAATATAATTTGGATGTCAAAGGCTTCGAAATTGGTAAAGCGCTTACATTATAAAGGGAAAGTACTTTAAGGGCAAAATTCTAGAAGATCCAATTAAGTTGGAGAACGCGTAAGAGTTTAGGGAAATAGAAATAACGCCGATTGAGTAGAAATACATTATACTCGGAGTTGAACAGTAATAAAATAAATAGTTTCTTATTAAATTTAACTTTTTTTATATTAAAATTTACACTTTTGTCCTCCCATTAAAATATGAGGAGATTATTCTTTTTATCATTTATACGATCTAATAAGCAATATTTATTATATGTTAGAAAAATACGTTTATGTCATCGCTAACAAGACCATTACATTGCTTAAGAAAAAATAATTAGTGTTACTATTGAAATAAAACAATGAATGCTTTCTTAAATAGGTTAACATAAAGCATATCAAAACCACAAATAATGTATGATAATAAAGAGCAGGTGCATGGCGTCCCAGTAGCTGGCGGGACCATAGTAGGGGCGATCCGCCCTCCTCTGCACAAATAGCTGGGCAGAGAACACGGATCGCTGTCCTACAGGTTGGTACAGGTGCTTATCAGTCATAGTTGCTTCGGCCAATACCTGTATCAAATTGTTGGCTGTAAGTCGTCGGCCAGCTGTCCCGAATGTGGTGCCTCCTTAGACACAACCCCCACACGGTGGCAGAATGTCCTGGCTGGGGACCTCAGCGAGTCATTATGATGTCGCTGATCGGCCTAGACCTCTCACTGGCAGTTATTATAGGAGCAATACTTATCAATGAACAGGCCTGGAGAGCCGTTTGCCTCCTTTTGCGAGACTGTCATCTCGCTGAAAGCGGCACGGCAAAGGGTGAATGCCGCCGAAATACTCCAGCCCCGACAAAGGTGTGCAGGAAACAGGAGACAGAAGCTCAAATAACTCCTCCCCCTGTAGATTATCTGTTAGCCGGCTGCAACCGATGGGCCAGAGAGGAATGCCTCAACGAACCTCTGGCTCCACACTCATGGTTAATGGCGGTCCCGCTGGGTTTTAGTAGGTATTGCGAGTCGGGGTGCGTAAATGTATTTCCCAGCGACGAAAAAGGGGAATGGCGATAGCTGGTGAAGTTACTATTATCCATAGTTAAAGCGGCATCACTTCATCATGACTAACAGTGTAATACAAAGAAAATTTTTAGTAAACAACTGCGGTATTGTCAATATCATGCGAACAAACGGCGCAATGCCCTTGCTGAACATTAACATTTTAACGTTCATGCATAAAATTCAAAACTTAATCGCTTTCATTAGAGAGAGTTATGACACCCGGCAATGGAGAGTATCAAAGTCGATTTTTGTATGACCGAAATGCGTAAAAAAAGCCCGTTAACGATCCCAAAAGAGTTCCGCAAACAGCCGCGTCGGGCTGCTAAAATAAAACGACAACATCAAATACGTTCGAGATGTCCTGAGTGCGGGATTTTATTAAATATCCGTCAACATATCTGTATACAAATAACGCGTGTTTTTATTATTCATAAAACTCTTTGGGCAAATTTCGAACAAATATTATCTTTATAATCTTTTAAAAAATATTGCTTTATTATATTAAAATAAAAATTTTCCTATGACACACAGTCATCAACCCTACAAAATTTAGGGGCTATATTATTTAAATATTTTAAGTTAAAAGATTAGTTTTTCCCATATAGTAACTGAAAATATGCACAACCTCTAAATATTACAATTAAGACTTCCAATTTTTATAGATGTTTGAGAAATTTAAAAGGGAATTTCAAGAAAAGAAGATTCGCCAATTATTTTTAATTATAATACAACATGTATACATAACTAACCCATTAGAGCACTCGATTTGGTAATTGTAAGAAATGGAACTTTTACCAGATCTTACAATTTCCAAAATTTGTCCAGCCTGAAATCGAATGCAGGGACTTACGAAGTACAGTATTTTTGCACATCAATACAGAATTATTTTGACGTAATATCGAAATCTTGTATTGTTGTAAGTGCTTCAGGGACAATATAGGCTCCTACGCGATGAACATACAACACGCCACAACGAATCTTTTGATTCTTTACTTTTTGATGTTTAGAACGTAATCATGAATTACAGCCCGTTCACCTACTAAAATTAAAAGTTCTTATTAACTTGGAAAGAATTTAGTTAAGTGGCGAAAGTTAAATATTCAGCGGTGCTCCGAGCTAAAGGTATATTTGGCCACCAAATATTCGACAGCGGATTGAGATTTTTATTTGAAAAACACTCGCATCGATAGTCTGAAAATACTAAATCGATTTATAACTTTTTCTGAGGCAGTTAAATCAAAAGCCAAAATTTTACTAGTGGCCAATTTAATATTTGAATGTCGTAAAAGTTTTAAACAATGCAAAAAATATTAGGTGTTTTTTTTTTTCTTTTTACTATGAAAGTCATTTTCACTTGTATAAGTAATGTTTGATTGCATATTATAGATATAAATCCAATAACATACCACTTAGTTAAATTGTATTAATTTTTTTTATTGTAAAAAGACTATTTGTCTATTTCTACTTAATAAAACCTTTTATAAATTAAATTTTCAGGTCATATGCACTTTATCAACGGTATATGTCTATCGCGCACTAAAAACTGAGTAGAGAGAGTACGCGTGTGCCTGAAATACGAATAACTATCTAGCTACTAACAAAGTGGTTTACGCTCCCATAAGAGGTTATCACTTCAAAAATTATTTGCTTACAGGCTAACTTTGCATGAATCGTTGATATACATCGAAACAATATCGACGGAAACAAATATAAGCGTAAAACACAAAGACAGCGTTCAAAGAGAAACAGTATGAATAAATAAACATGTCGACACGTTTTCTCGAAGTCCCAATTTATCTTAGAATTTTATTCATATCCGCAAAAAGGGGACCGTTTCAGACGAACTCGATATACCCGTACGGCCACATGTTGAAACGCATAACTGTACCTCGTTATTTCTATAATTATTTATTGAAACCACAAAAGAATAATACAATGATTCAACTTAAATAATTCTAATATATGCAAGGCATCCCAAATTATGTGATCCTCTGTAGCCGAACTATTTCTAACTGTAAGAGTATTTCGGCTTACAGAGCCAATCTCCAAAATTTTTGATAAAAATTGGAATAATCGAAAAAATAGGTAAAATGTTGAAAAATAGTTGAAGATATATGAATTTAGTCGTTGTTCCGTTCAATGGTTCGAAAAAGAGACCTCTGTTTGTTTTGTGTAACTACCTGATGTAGTTGTGTATAAAAACATTAACCTCTACATTGCCATTTTTTTGATAGATTATATAAAGTAAAGTTCAAGAAAGAACTTTAATAAATTCAACCTGTAAGAGGATAAAACAGATGATTAAATAGCTAGAAAGATCATTAACTTGCCCAAAAGCAATAAAAATCATAACAAGTAAGTGTAAAGGAAAAAAATTATTTCGTAGGTCAATATGGAAAAATTGTAAAAAGTACTTGTATGATGAAGAGTTAACAAACTTTACAGCGAAGGGAAAACGAAGGCAAATTCCAAACTTATACATATGATGTGCGCTAAAATCACAACAAAGGGTAACCAGATTTGGCCTGATTTTAAATGTACAAATTAAAAAATTAGTTTTAAGACAATGAAGACGTTTAACAGTTGAAAACAGAAATATTATTGTTTTCCTTAAAATTATCGCATTAGTATTCGAATTCCGTAGCTACTTTTTGAAATCATTCCAACTCTAAAGCGTTATCGGTGGGTATTCTTGGAAGGAAAGCCCGTGCCTTGTTCTTTTAATTTCCTTAAATGGCGAACATTTGATTAAAGTACTATCCTTAGGCTAAGGACGCGCCTCTGGAGACCGCTCTGGCTTTTGTTTTTGCTCCGATTTTTTACCTTTTTTAAAGGATAAAGGCTGAGGGCATTTTAAGATTGTGAACTTAAGCTCATCCTCAGATTAAGAAAAGTAACCTTAGATCCGCATTTTATTTCAGCTTAATGACGACGTTTCAATTGCAAGTAGAAAGTACTTTTTAAGGACTCCCACGAAAACTTCTTACCAAATATAACATATTGCAATATTATATACATAATATTCCTATAGAATTCGTTCTACTTGTATGTTATAGTTTTAACAATTGCAATATATAGGAATAATTTTATTTAAAATCAGGAGCATAACGTAACATTCTCGATAGGATAATGCTAAATCAAACGTCTAAAACACTACAATTTCTTCATTTACTCACGATTCATATATGCTACGCTATTCTCAAACATTTTTGTGTTTTACTGGTGTTAACGTGAGAAATATGTCATCTTGGCCACGGCGGTTTGTCTAGAGCCTAGCCTAGAGCTGATTACTTATTACTGATAAGCGAACATACTTTTGCACTCTAATTACTTCAACCGATGGAAGTCCACTGCTGGACAGAGGTCTCACTTAATGATACCCTCTGGGCCCGATCTAGCGCCACCAAGCTCCAGTGGCTACCGGCCCTCCTTGAGCCGTCAGTCCACCTTGTGGGGGGGGGGGTCTGTCTACCTACACTGCGCCGTCCAGTGCGGGGTCGCCATTCCAGCAACGTTCATCGACTCGTCGAATTATGTACCCCACCAATTGCCACCTCAGCTTCGTGATTCTTAGAGCTATGTCGGTGACTTTTCTTCTTCTATGGATCTCAGCATTTCTGATGTGATCGCGTAGAGAAACCAAACATAGCCCACTCCATCGCACGCTGAGTGACTTTGAACTGTCGAATAAAGCCCATAGTCCACGAGCAGGATTCCGACACGTAGGTGATCACTGGCAACACGCACTGTTCGAAGATTTTGGTCTTCTGGCACTTGTTAAGATCTTATGCAGCTTTCCGAAAGCTGCCGGATTGAGTTGGATCCGGCGGTTGACTTCTTTTGCACTCTAATAGAGTAGCCAAAAATAATTCCACCTCTGTATAGAAGTATAGTTATAAAATCGGTTCACCTAAACAGAATTATCTGAGTTAACAAATTTGAAACAGAACTCCTCACCACTAAGTAAACCAGTTTCATACAAAATCTGCGAACGGCCTTACAGTTTGTATAGTAGCGAGTCAGTTGGAAGCGATAATGTTCGCGTCCACGTTATAGTCCATTGCGTGCGGTTTGTTCACTGGTCGCTGATTCAATATGAATAGACAACGAGTAGATAACGAACAGTTTTAGTGCAAACCGATGCATTGAATTTAGTGTTATTACTTTCTGGTTTTGAGTGCAAAATATTGCACTCAACTAGGCCTACCAGTCTTCAAACTTCCTACACCAGTGGAAATCTGTGGCTATTTATTATCCCTTCGACGTGTTTTATTGTTCACATCACTTGTATAATCAAAATCACAAATATTCACTAATTAATACTCACAGTTTATAAAATACCACAAACGAAATTCGACGCGACACACGCACCGTGAGTAACGAACTTTGTAATTGATTTATTTTTGTTTTTTCTATTGTCTGGAGTTATCTCTAAACATATTTTGTTATGACAGTTACTGAAAAGCGAAATAGATAATACACATTATGACTTAAAAACAAAGAGATGCTTATATATCTGATAGAACTATCGTAACATATTAACCGGTAGTTGACGTCACCAATCTAAGTCCGTCCTTAACCTTCATGAATTAAACTTTAAATGTATGTATTTTAAACGTAAATTCATGATTTAAAAAATCGTATTTTAGAAAAATTTCAGCACATTTTAAAAGCTCACGTAAACAATTTCAAATTTTATTTCTATGCCAAGAGTTTAAATTCTAGATAGCGTAGGAATCTGCTAAATGGCTTTTTTTCTATTATAAATATAGTGTGAAACAAACTGTACTTCCAGGCGTAATAAAATCACATAACCATAGTTACATCATTCGATAAGTTTTGATAAGAAAGCTTAAACGTAAGTCGCCGCGAACAATTTTAAAGCCGCTACAAACTTAAAAACAAGTTTAATCCGACTTTCCGCGGACGCGATATACCTTGATCCCGGCCAGCTGCCTGCATTGTCGTTATATAAGCCGTCCATAATTACCTTGACTTGTCATTTGATGACTTTTTATGAAATATTGGGGAAACAACAAGCGTTTGTGTGTGAGTAGGCTTTTTAAACAAAAAACTTTCCTAGTTATATTTAAATGTTGTTTGAAACAACATAATCTTGGCCTTTTATCAAAGTTTAAAAATCAATATGAGATTTAGTCATATTACAACTAAGGAGATAATGTTGAAATTGTTTTTCATATTTCAATAAAAAAATTATTTAGACCTACTTTGTTGACTAAACACTGTTTAAGACCAATACCAGTGCAGAATTTATAAACTACAATTTTTTACTTATTTGTTTAAAGTATTAATAAACTTTAGGATCTCAACATCTGTAGCCTAGGGACACGACAATTAAATTTACGATGTTATTAATAAAGTTACCGATAAATATATAAATTGAAGTCAGTTATATAAAATGTTAAGATTTCGTAAAGTACATACACTTTTACGTTACACGAACTGAAATGTTATATATTTCCATGTCAATTTGTTTTTGGTAGGTTATCCAGATAGACTTTAACAGGAAACTTGTTACTATCGCATGCCTCTATGGAACTTAAGTGCTCGATCTACTTGCACCACAGCGATAACGATCAGTTGCTTGTTAGTAAATAAAAATACTTCGCAACGACAAATATATTTTGAATCTGAAAATTCTTCTGGCAACGTTCCAAAATATACATATTTCGAGGTAGTTTATTGTCTTGTTTATATCGTTTAAGCGACAAAATTACTGTTCCATGAAGAGAATACTAAGGGGGAAGGAAAGTACTGGCTTTGTGTCAAATCCTTCCCGTGAAGCTACAGTATCAGCGTTGACTATGCTTAAGATATACGAAATAGAGCTTGATAGAATTTATAAATATATCTATATTTAAAATACAATCTTTATATAAAATAACTGCCTCATTGGTCTAGTGGTTAGCAAGTTCGACTATAGATATGAGGTCCTAGGATCGAGTCCCGGGACGGCCAATTTAAAAACCTATATTGAGTTTTCTATTTAGATTTTTTCAATATTTGCCCGAAGCTGGGAAGTTGGCGGTGTGATCCACCCCCGTGCCTCGGAGAGCACGTTAAGCCGTCGGTCCTGCGCCTGATCTCTCGGGTCTCCGGTCGTGTCGGATTCCCGTTACATCGGACTATGAAAGTGAAGGAATAGAGAGTGCACTTGTGTTCTATGCCTGCCAAACCGCATTGGAGCAGCGTGGTGGGTCTATGCTCTAAAACCCTCTCTCCCATGAGTGAGGAGACCTGTGCCCAGCGGTGGGACGTTAATGGGCTGCTTACTTACCTTATTTTTTTAAAATCTCGTATCGCAATATTTGTAATCTAACTCCTACGTAATGGCTTGCTCTATTTTTAATAAACTATTTGGTAGGACTGTGAATCTAACGTAAAATATTTCTCGTCCTCCTACTCCCACCCCCATCTTTTGATCGCGATGTACCGAAACTGAAGTTTTTTTTTAAATTTATCTTGATTTGTTTCGACTTAGGATGTCCTTGAGTATAACTTCTGATGTCGCACTACTTTAAGTCTCACATACAAATGTACATAGACAAATCTTACTAATATTAACAATGGCAATTGATAGCTCGGGATAAATTTATCGGTCAATTGAAGCAAAATCTAACACGAATATTAAGTTATTAAATCATACCACAGTTGGTCAAAACGTTTCATATTAATGGCTAGAATTGGCTGCCAATATAGGATATCAATAAATCCGCCCCTGAAAGTGCACAATATCTATTTTATAGAAATAAGAATAATTTTCAGTAAAATTACCTATTAATATTATCTCACAATCATTTTATTTAAGGAAAAGTAATAATTACCTTGTATTTTTCACTTACAAAAAGAGTGGTATTCAATCTTTCTAAAATCCTTATATAGAACGACACCTTTAATTTTTTTATGTCTTTAACAAGATGGCAATTTTTCGCAAATACGACTATCAAATAAATCAAAATAAATAAAGAATGTAAATACGAATAAACAGTATTAACAGTAAGTGTGGGATGCTTTTTTGAACTTGAATGAATTGATAAAAAATATTGATGATTGAAAATTTGTTCATCATCTAAATATATGGCGATTGTGAACCATTAGAAGGAATTGAAATAAAGGCATCGCTGAGAATGCACTTAAATTTTACTTAACAACTTAAGTTTTTCTTATTTTAAAAGAAATATTTCTAAAATTGTTCCTTGAAGCCTCTCTTATGTTAAAACATGAGCACATTAGAAAATACGATTTTCTATAGACAAAACTACATCTATTACTATTTCCACGTCTTTAATCCCCTGAAATAATTCTTTGCGTCTTTCTTGAGGACTGCCACATTCATAAACAAGTTTTTATAAGTGCGAACGGCGTGGAATCACTTGAAATATCAAAAGTAACTTGAAGAGTAGTACTTCGACACCTACGTTCGGTACGAGTGCCCTCAATAAGGGCCCTTGAACTTCAACTATAATACTTTTACATGGCGATTTTCTTTTATTGAGATATTCTATCGATACCATTAAATAAAATTGAAGTGCCTCTTTGTAATGTACAAAATAAACATTTTACTAAATAACTATTTTATATCAATGATTTCGTAAAACCAATTAAACAATTTTTCGCAATAGTCGTTAATAAAACATTTCTTGTTCATTCACTCAAATTTAGTTGTAAATGCAATCAAATGCAATTTTTTTGTAGGTATGTATAATAAATATCTCGAGCCTTTTCCATTCCATTATATGATACTTCCTCTACCAATTCAGCCCATTAATAGGCTGCAAACAGTGACTGGTTATAAGATGGACTCCACCACTGTTTCGGCGCAGGTGCTTGGGAGGTAGGAGGTATAGATTTGCGCTTCTACTGCCTCTTTCCTAAGTTTCCCAGTGAAAGATTTCCGGAGTTTCAGGGTCGATTGCGTATGCGGATCCTCTGGTGCTCCACTAAAGGATGGAGAGAGTATCGCTGGCTTTTAGTGGGTATTCTGGCTTACTGTCAGCGAGCCCCATGCTTCCGATTAGATTTTGTTTGAAAAATGGACTCCACCACTGTTACGTAAACAACTTTTACGAATTTACAAATTTCGTTAGCAGATAGCAGATATTATAATTAATAATAAAGGTAAATTTGAAACCCGCATTTTTAAATTATCTCACATTCCGCCGGAACGGGGTTGCATAAAGTTATGGCTGTCCCATGGGTCCATTCGTCACATATATATATTATAAAGAAATAAGTATTACAGGGCAAAGATAATAACTAATTAATGTTCCATTGCTGGGTATAGACCTCCAGCCTTATAGGCCGCTTTGGCACTAAGACTACTTGAATACTAACCTATTATATATTAGATTAGCAGTCTAGACATATCTTAAAATTAAAGCAATAACATTATTGAACTAATATTACAAAAATCTATGTAATGATTGATAGATATTTTAAAAAATGAATTTGTTATTTTCAATAAATTTAATTCTTAACCGTTTCATAATCGCAAGCAGATACTATTGGAGAGAATATAAATGAAATAATAAAATAACACAAATATATTTTAATGAAATATTAATATCGAGGCCGATGTTCCCATTCGAAATGTCATTCGTTTCAAACAAACGATATTTCGACTGAAGCGTTGACCTTTAAAATCAAAGCTGGAAATTTTAACGAAATGTGTTTTTCATTTAACCTTATAGATAGTTTTGTAATTTATTTAAATTATCTTTAAAATTAATGCCTTTCTAACCTATTTTAAGACACACTCGGTAGATATTACATACACTTTTATCCTGACTGAGTAATAACCAGTCGAAAATATGGGGCTCGCTAGATATATTTACAACTATACAAGAAAAATCGATTCTTCATAATGTTAAAAAAGCTTAATTATAATTCTCTTTAATCCTTGTCTTGTAGACTAAGACAAAAATACCCTATTGACAATATAATGAAATGGTATTTTTTTCTAAAAAAGATAATAAATTGTTTAAGTATAAGTAAGAAGCAGCCCATTAACGTCCCACTGCTGGGCACAGGCCTTCTCACCCCGAGGAGCGGGGTTTTTTTAGAGCATAGACCCACCACGTTGCTCCACTGCGGATTGGCAGGCATAGTACACAAGTGCACTCTCTATTCCTTCACTCTCATAGGGTTATTATTAAGAACATAAGCTAAATGTAAAACATAGATGCACTCTCTTTTATATAATTCTTCTCTACTTGGATACATAACTGAACTTCGCTGAAATTAAACATCTGGTCCAATTTTGATGATTTTTTATGTGTTTAAACGCTAGTGTGGTTTCAATTGACATTTCGATGTGTATAATATTACCATTTTTTCGTGGATTCGGCATCAACGCAATTGAAACCAATAAGGACAGCTAGTAAGTTATGTAAATATATACCTTTCACAGTCCACTATGAGAAGATTTTGAACGCTACTAAGAAATACTTCACAGAATATCAAACATTGTGTGATTTGGAGAGTATTGATTTTTGGATATCAAATCAAATCAAAATATTCTTTGTTTAAGTAGGCTCAAAAAGCACTTTTGAATCGTCAATAATCTGCCCGTTGGTAAAAAATCTACCACCAGTTCGGAAAGTTGAATCCGCTGAGAAGTAACCGGCAAGAAATTCAACGGTTACTTTTTTAGAGATAGTTGTGTATAACAATGAGTAATATTTTGGTTCAGCGTGCAATTAGAATCAAGCCCAATCATTTTTATCGCTCAAATAATCTTCAACGTTATAATACAGAGCCCTATCGTTGTAAATGTGGTGAGTGGGTAAATCAACTCGGTCACCACGGTCACGGTCTTGTCTTCGTAGTGTTGGACGTCTTCCGAGACACGCCGGCATCAACGACATCATCAGAAGGACCCTTGTCACCATTAGCGTGCCGGCTATTCTCGAGCCGAATGGAATTGCACGTAATGATGGTAAGAGACCTGATGGTATGTCGTTGATGCCTTGGAAAAAAGGAAGGTCGTTGGTGTGGGATGCTACATGTGTTGATACGCTTGCACCATCTCACATTGACGCTACCTCCAAATCAGCGGGAGCGGCGACGTCATTAGCTGAAAACGCCAAGAGGCGCAAATATGAGAGCCTTGCTTTATAATACATATTTGTGCCTTTTGGCGTGGAGACATTGGGACCATGGGGTCCTGACGCTAAAAGCTTTTTGAAAGAAATTTCATCTCACTTAGTTGTTGTCACCCGTGACCCTAAGGCCGGGTGGTACTTCGGACAGCTTATAAGTATTGCTGTCCAAAGAGGTAACGCTGCCAGCCTTATGAGCACCCATCCATTTGCTTCTGATGGCGCATTTTAGATACTTTTATTTTTTCTGTATTAATGTTAAGGTTCGATATAATGTTAACATGGTTAATTGTATATTTCAGTTATATAATAATTGATGTTAACAATATATCTACATATAATATATTCATAAATAAAAAAAAATAAAAAACATTACAATATGATTTTTGTAAAATAATGTTTTTGACATATTCCTTAAAACTATGTGGAGGCAAATCTAAAATTGATTGCGGTATCTTATTAAAAATGTTTATGCTTAACCCAACAAATGATTTCTGAAATATAAGATTACAAGTTTGTTTTATTTATAGTATTAAAATTGTGTATTTCACTTTTGTTGTTTAAGTGAATATATAAGATATTATTTAATATATATTGCGACGGTACTGTGAGCATTGATGTTTCTTT
The DNA here is from genome assembly GCA_015832385.1 of Elymnias hypermnestra. Classification (NCBI taxonomy): domain Eukaryota; kingdom Metazoa; phylum Arthropoda; class Insecta; order Lepidoptera; family Nymphalidae; genus Elymnias; species Elymnias hypermnestra. Next base: position 3,446,541 of record JACTOM010000855.1, read on the forward strand.
AAATTTATCTCTTAGAAAAGCACGAGATCTTAATTGATATATGGCACGTATTGCTCTTTATAGGACTGTAGTTATATCGTAGTGGTAATGAATTAAGTTATTAATAAAAAAGATAAACACTATGTCCTATACCACAAAATAAAGGCGAAAGTATTAGATAACGAAACCCCCACTTTCAAACAAAAGGAATATAATAGTGTCCCCGTTTTCAAGTGTCATGGTTCGCACACTGCGTTTCAAATGCAAAAAGAGAAACATATCAAAGGGGCCCCAGGCAGTGTTTTGATCAAATGTGAAGATATAAACTACTGGCTGTGATGGATAGATAAGCGTTTTCTAGTTAAAGTCAGTCAGAAATAGAAGGCATTGTACGAAGACCACTACATGAAATAGTGTCCTAGAATGTTGCAAACGTTGCGATACAGTTTTCGTATATATCTAGTCACATTCTATTAGGGAGAATTTTATATTGGATTCTTAAAAAAGAAACTTGTGTACTTTTGAAGTAACATGACAAACTTTGTATTAGTCATTTCTCTAACGGAGGCAAAGCCAAGAAATTTGAAATAAAACTATTGTTACATACAAAGTCAAAAATGCTACGTTGTTCAACGAATCAGTCCAGCCGATCCGTGACGTACCGGCTCAGGTTTGTGTGAAGATATTTTCAAAAAACTTATTAATCAGAGTTCATTAAAATCGCATTGATCATAAAATGGTAGATTTGTTATCAATTTTAATTTGTGTTGAGGTGAATTGTGTTTAAAGGTAGTTTCTTATTTTAATTATATTGATAAAGGGCAAGTAATGTTAATTGTCACATAAAATATACGAGAGAGTATAGGGCTGCTATACTAATTACAAGCTAAGTTTTTTATTACTGTGTTATTTAATATTAACATAATGTAATGTTCATGATGCCATTCTATTATATTACGTACCAGAAGATTTGTTATTAACATTAATTATCAATGCGTGATAATAATGTCACATTAACTTGGATTTGGTCTAAATAAGTCTAGGATCCAAGATCTATTTTTGATGATCTCATTATCGATACATGTTGGAAGGAATACAACAAAAAGAAAACCGAGTTAATAATAAATTTTTGAGAATTATCAAATCAACATATTTTATCCCAGCTATCCCTATTACGTACAACAATTGGCAGTTTTCGTATTGAAAACTACTCACGGAAAAGCTCACGGAACTACTCACGGAAAGGCTTCGACGGCCTCGCTGGCGCAGTGGTGCGAGTATTCGCTTTGCCGATGTCCCGGGTTCGATCCCCGGTAGGACGAATTTAGGAAATTGTATTTTCTTTTTTGTCTGAGTCTGGACTGGTGGGAGGCTTCGGCCGTGGCTAGTTACCACCCTACCAGCAAAAACGTACCGCCAAACAAAGAGATTTGTGTTCCGGTACGATGCTGTGTAGAAACCGTAAGGGGTATATCGCCTCTTAACAGATTAGCGCGCTTCCATCTTAGACTGTATCATCACTTACCATCAGGTGAAATCACAGTCAAGCGCTAAACTGTCAGCAATAAAAAAAAAATTAGCTTCATAGTAATCAAGTGCAAAAATAGACCGTGGATCCTGGACTATTACTAAGTTTCCTGCCTATTCTTCGCAGTGCATATCTACTTTCGAGCCTGTTGGTATATTCATCACTATTTAGTTTATTCAACTTGATTTAAATAAAGAATAATTTTGTTGTCACTTAGACCTTTGTTGTAAATTAAATTACATTATATTACCGACTCGCTTTTCAAGGTTTAGTATGTACTATTGGACAATACAATAGTTAATATTTCGTTTGCGTTGTTAACAACGAGATTATTTCATTTAAATGTATAGTTATATACATACTGTGATGTTGTTCGCAATATTTCATAAATAAACTGCTTATTCATACCGTCTAATTGACTCCTTTGTTTATAGTGATACAGGAAGTGATGATAGTAACAAGAGTTATTTAGTAAAGTTGTCGCTTTATGACTGTAACTTTAATTTAGGACCAATTATTTTGAGACTAAATTGCCGTTTGTATAATTCTATGCAAAAAGATTTGAGATTTTGTAATGAAAACGTAAATACAATAATATTGATACAATAGCAAATCTTAACTCAAGTTACGGTCCATATAATGAATATATTGTAAAAGGAATGGAAGAAGACGCATTTTGCTAAATTTTATCATTAGATTAGATTTATCTGAATAATTTTGCAATTATGACTTATAAAGAAATTCTAGTCACTGCATTTAATTTGTTTTCAGTGTAACGGTATTTCATTGCTTTCCCGATAAATTTCTGTGTATCACATCATCCCCTTGAACAACAAGTCTGATGCTGACCACAATCCTCAGATATGAGGGACTGCCTCGAGAGAAATAGAAATGTTTATGCATTTGTGTATGTGTGTGTACGATTGTTAGAATATTAAAAAAGAGAAAAAACTCTTTGATTTTTTTTTATATAATACAGTGCGAGAGAAAAAGATTACTGGCCTGATAATATCTTTGTAAAATAATAGGATAAATTTCGTCTTGAACTAAAAAAGAAGGGTTAATGATAATGCCTCCATAAGGAAGAGTGTGAGGTTTGGGAATTCAGAACATCAAAGTCGAATATCCTGAGCCAGGAGAGTATAAATAAGATTAACACATTTGCTGTTAAGCATTCCGAAAATCGGACCGCATCAGACAGCAGCTGGTTGGCGGAATAAAACGAAACAGCAATAAAAGTAAATCGATGTCTGACCCGGGCTGCTTGTTTAGTACCCCGGATTAAATCAAACATTATACGTCTTTCCAAATTACGGTTCATAGTGATATATACGTTCTCAAAATGCATTCGTCTATGTAATAGTTTACTGGTTAGCTATAGATTATAAGGTTCTAGGTACGAGATGAGCCTATCTGATGCTACCTGTAGCAGCAAGTCTCTATCAATGAAAAAATCATTACAATCACAATTCATGTAATTCAATCCACGTAATATAGCATAAAATGACAATGTATGTTAGTTGTTTTTATTTATTGTTATATTCCCCGTTATTCAGTCGTACTCGTTACAATATGTTTCGTGTCTTATCACAACAGTATAATTACAATTTACTACACTCACAGGTTCACAACAGGAATGTGGCGCCAATTAAAATTTTCCATTTGCTTCCCTCACATGTGACGTTGAAGTCTACTTCTCGTAACAATGTTTGATTCATCAAGGCATAATTATTTTAACTAAAATTACGCTGTTAAATATTCAAGTACTGTATAATATTTTCAAACACATATATCCCACTTGCACCCATGTAATTCAAAGGTTATTTCCATTTCCAAATGCTATATACGTACAAAAAGAAACAGAAATAAAATAGATTTTAGGGAGGTATTTATGACGATGTTAAACAAGAATTATTCCGTTAAATAAAATACCAGTTAATTTATTAAAGTTGATATAAAATATTTTTGACCTGTGAAGTACCCTTGAAAATATTTATGTAATATATAAGTCACAAAAGAAAATCTTCGTGACTATTGCATGAAATGATTTGACATACGGCCACATATCTTCTGTTTTAACAGGGGTGTGCAAATAATTCGAACTTACGAATTATTCATTCCGAATCGAATGTTAATATTCAATTCGAAACTCGAATCGAATAATCCAAAAATTCGCGAGATCCCGAATTTTTTTTCGAATTATTAGTAAACTCTTAAATTACTAATCAATTTTCGAGTATTTTCAATTCGGGGTTTCTTATATTTAATATTCAAATATAAATTTAAGTCTTTAACATGTCGTTCTTTCGACTACTTTGTTGCATAAGAAATTGTAAATTAAAGAAGAAAATGACTGCCTGGTGAAAAGTTTTGGAATCTCTCGCCAATATTTCTAGATCTAGATTGTTTATGGTACCGACAGAGATAAACATATATTGAACATGTGCAATTGAAATCTCTGGGTCATTGAGTTTTAAACGAAAATATATTTATTTATTTATTTAGGATAACTAACAAATGTCACATTTACACATAAAAAGAAATACAAATCAATTAAACAGAGTCGTGGTCAATGTACATTTTAGTATAAGTTATCACAGCACGCATACATTTTTTTAACAGAATACAATATTTTAAATAAATCTAAAAACTATACAATAAACAATAATAATTACAAAGATACGTCTAGAAAATGTCACTTAAAAATATTACATTATTGAATTAAATCACCTTAGTCTAAATTTATTTTATTTTATGTCAATTAAATTGATTTGATTTCATATTATTCGTAAGTCGACTATTTCGATACACGATTAAATTTCGAATTCGAAATTTTTCGAATAATGCGTGGAATTTCGAATCGAATATTGATATTCTATTAGATTCGATTCGAACGATATTCGCACACCCCTAGTTTTAACATTATAGCACATAAAACCAACAACAAACAAAAAGATATGAAAAAGTATAATCTATTTTAATATATTTAGTATCAATAATGCTTTTTATACAAAGCATTTCGTTGCTACAAGCATGCAACTTAGTTACGTGGAGAAAATGGAACAGTGCAATACGTTTCCTGCGAGCTACGCCTTAGGCTGCAGAGTCAAATTACTACGGAAGATTTTTCATTCTTATGTTGAAAACAGCAGTAATTATTTTTAAAATAATAATAACATGCACTAATGATATGGATTACGACTGCACCAACGGCTTTAGGCTCGTAATATATTTTAACGCCCTCTGTTTACACCGACCATTTACAAATGAAGCTTGTCTGTGAATTTGCTAATGGAAACCAGTGAAAACGTGCCAGCTACTTATTAACAAGTAACATATGAAAAAAATCCCACGCCATTTATCACAAACTTCTTAAATTCATTTCATGAAGAGGAACCTCTTATACTTTTACGTGTGACCCTTACAGCCATACATTTTTTTACGAATACGTTGAAATTCAAATTTAAAAACTTCTTTATTCAAGTTGGCTTTTACTAGCACTTTTGAATTGTCAAGTATTGTTTCTATATTATTTTTGTCATTATATTTCAATGTACGATTGATAATGATATTAGAGAACGACTTACAATCTAAAGTTACGATGATTCCTTCGCGCCCTGTGCTGAGAAGAGCCTGCTACAACTCAGTCAATTGCACGTTCTTTTTATCATCATAATTACAATATATATTTTGATTTATTCTATATTGAGTAGTCTGAGTAGTCCTTCTAATTATAGAAAGATTTCTCAATTAGTTTTCTTTTAATAAAAGATTTGTAATTTCCTCGGAGAGTTTATTATAGAAACGTATACAGCTAGCATTGACTGAATTACAAGTTTTATAATGCCGTGAACTGTCATTATTTTTACTCCTCTGAATTGCATTCTTTCAATGAATTATTAAATATAAATAATGACTATTAAAAGCACTATATTAACACCAAGTGTCATGCTCTACAAGTTATAAAAAAAATGTATTAAAACACGAGGGGATTAATAAAGAAACGATAATGTTTTAAGACACCGCCATATCGGCTGCTCTGCCAAACGCTTTGCAATTTACCCCAATCCGCGGCCAGATGTAATGCGACATACGATATATAAACGCGAAATAAATAATAAAACGCGTGACAGAATACCCTAACAACTAACCTAAACTAATCAAAATTAAACTACATATTTAAAATTAAAATTGTTTAACTTGAGCAAAGCTAAGGTTATTGTTCAAATTTTATGTGTATGAATATGTAAAAAAATGAAAGGCCAGCCCATTAAAGTACCACTGCCTGGCCATCCTCACTCATAGTAAAGAGTGTTTTAGGGCATAAACCCACCACGCTGCTCTACTGCTACTCTATTCCTACACTCTCATAGTCTAATGTGACGGGAATCCGATACGAATGGAGTGAGATCAGGCGCAGGACCAACGGCTTAACGTACTCTCCGAGGCGCAGTGGTGTAGTACAACGCCAACTTCCCAACTTCGAGCAAATATTGAGAAAATCTTTCTAGAAAACTCAATATCAATTTTTTAATTCTCCCGACCCGGGACTCGAACCCAGTACCTCATTTCTGTCAAACATGCTGACCACAAGACCAATGAAACAGTCAGAAGGATAAGTTTTTTATTAATAACATATTTTATTCGAAGTACGGTACGGAGTTAGAGTGAGAGAGGAGGAGTCTGCCTACCCGTAACGTGAGAGACAGGGAAGCCAGACAGACTACAAAACTTTAAACTTTATTAACATTTGAAAATATGAACAAGATATACTAAAAGGTCTAATATTACAGTAGGAATTAAAAAAATAGCGCACACATATCTAGTATGAAGTTTGTACCGTCGCTGTAATTTTTCTACGGTTAAGCACACAAACTCGTGTTTTAATAAAAGCGGATCACCGCTTCCCGCTTGAATATTGTCGCAGATATTTCAATATTGGTGGGATTACCAGCCTATTTAAACATCAGTTTCAATGCCTCGCGCGCCATATTGGAATACAATTTCAAAGCAACCTCAGAAAATATTTATTGAATGTTTTAATATTGCGGTATACGTCATTGGAAGATCAATAACCTCCCGATGTTGAAGCTGTAACTAAAACGTTGAAAATTATAAGTCATTTATTATTTTGAAGTATTAACATTATGTTACACATTAATATTTTATATCAAGAGTTATCTATTGAATCCGCGAAGTATCACTGCGATGTAGTCATTTCTGTAATAAAAAAAACACTTAAATTTACAGTAATTTCAGATTGTTACATAGGTAATTTAGTCTAATAGGACTAATTAGTGAACTGTGTATACTAGTTTTGACAAGGCTTTACCTGTCATTATTATCTAACACAATATTGTATAATATTAAACCTTTTTAGTTGTAAAAATATATAAAACCAAATATATTTAAAAAAAAACATTTTAAGCATTGGTGTGTCGTTATCAATATAACTATATTTAAAAAAAAATGTGTTTTAGTGAGTTACTGAATTCACTTAGTTAACCACTGAGGTTCAGACACATTTTGTGTAATTGGCGCAGTTTTTTTTTAATACACTTCTTCAGATATTAAATAATTAATGAAATTTATTCTGCGAAGAGTACAGTGTCATGCTAATATAGTAACAAAACATCACGCCATCTATTAAAATCTCAAGGTCCAAAGGTTTCTTTCGAATGAATTATAATATTTATCTTATATTACTCCCTCTTAACAAACTTGTATTAAATTCACCTCTTTCTCTTTTAATCTAGTTTCAAAACATAATATTGTATATCGGCTCAAACGTATGCAACCATTTTATTAAACCCTATAGCAGTACTCTGATTAATGTTTACAAATAAAACGTATTTAACTCAAATTTAAATTCGAGTTCGATGACCATTGATCACTTTCAAACGACATCGACATGTAATATTAGTCTCCACAGTTCTGTAATAGTCCTAAAACTGTCATAAAACAGACCGTAAGTGTAGTTGTAAATAAGTACCTAGATTTGAGAAACCACTAAATGTTACTTAGGGTGAATACACAATTCATCTAGAAGACGGGAATGATTCCTTTTATGTTTCTGCGTAACAAGTATTAATGGTCCTTTCCCAGACCACCTTCCAGGGGCACTGTCATTTGCGAGCAATTATGACACCCTCGTTTCATAAATTGCTTAAGAATATGATTAATATCGTTTTTATTATGTTCTAACACAATTTTAAAAGCTCTCAGGATCATAGAAAGTTTTGTAATTTTATTATTCGAACATTCTTTTCAAATGTAAAATTATTTATATAAATGAATAATATTCGCTGTATTGAGTTTCTAGCTAAATTATTACTTTGTTTTATTGTCGACAGGCGACGGCTTAACTGATGATAAGTGATGATACAATCTAAGATGAAAGCGCGCTAATCTGTTAAGAGGCAAGTTGCCTCTTATGGTTTCTACAGAGATTCGTGCCAGAAAATTAATATTTTTCCTTGGTGTTATATTTTTGCTGGTAGGTTGATAACTGGTAGCCACCACAGTAGTGAAGCTTACAAGTCCGCCCTACCTCGGATCGAACCCGGAGCAATCGTACAACTTTAAAGCATAGGAATAATAAGTAAGTAAAGTAAGTAGCAGCCCATTAACGTCCCACTGCTGGGCACAGACCTCCTCACTCCGAAGAGCGAGGGTCTTTTTAGAGCATAGACCCAACACGCTGCTTCACTGCGGGTTGGCAGTCATAGCACACAAGTGCACTCTCTTTTCCTTCGCTCTCATAGTCCGATGTGACGGAAATCCGACAAGACCAGAGACAGATCAGGCGCCTGACCGACGGCTCAACGTGCTCTCCAAGGCACGAGGGTAGATCACACCGCCAACTTCCCAAGTTCGGGCAAATATTGAGAAAATCTTAATACTTTTTGAATTGGCCCGACCCGGGCCTCAAACCCAGGACTTCATGTCTGTATGCGAACGTGCTAACCACTAGACCAATGAGGCAGTTTAGGAATAATAGAAATATATTAATTAAGATTTGCATACGTGAGTGACTTTTTCACTGGTTATTGCTTTTATGCACAAACCATGACCCATGGGTCAGACGTGTGGATCTCGGCGAAAAAAAACGCCTTGTAATACCTACTAAAACCCAGCGAAACCCTCTTCAGCCATGAATGATGTCCCGGATAAGACCGACTGAGTATTCATGGAGGCGGAAACTCTCAGTCACTGTCGCCAAGTGACTAACCTATTCGCCATTCCCCGCAAATAATAGAACGATAAAAATAAATAATATCATATGATTTGTCCATTAAAACATTAGTTTCTCAATTCATATTTCGGAAAAAAAAACGATTTTATTGCTATTAACTCTTACATTGCGTTACTGTTGTAAATATAGACTGACGATTGAGTCTCTATTTTAAGTGCTTTTTTAAATTTATATTTCTATGTTTATTAATAGAAAAAAAATTATATAAAAATATAATGCATCTAAATTCATATTGAAAAATTATTTACATAACTTATGTACAGTTACATAATAAAGAAAAGAGGTTTCGTGTTTTTTAAATAACTGCTCGGAAAGAAAGTGATTATTTTAATGGTGGGAAGTCATAAAATGCCGGTGTCGGTTTTGTCATTAATTTGATGGACATAAAATTACTTTTCTGATAAAAATCTGTTTGAAATGTAGGTGAAGTGCTAGCGAAGAGATTTAAAAAAGGTGTTGCGGATTATTTCCTGTAAATAATTATTTTTGATTGATATATAATTTGATTGTAGTATTATGGGATATTATAATTTATATTTTAGAGTGTACATCCAACCATCATAGACTCAATTTCATTTAACCGTTTTTCATTACTTACTTAAGACTGCACGCAGACTAATACATATCCGCTCAGGTATAATTCTTTATGGCTCTCTGCCTTGAGTATTGATATATCTTGATTTCATTTATTTTATGATTCTTTATAAGATGCTTTCGTAGTGCCTGTTTAATATGATTACATAATAAGGTAACATTTCAACATTTACTATGACGGTCCCGCTGGCGCAGTGGTGCAAGTACACGCCTTGCTAGCAGAGGTCTCAGGTTTAATCCCCGGTATGACGAATTTAAAGAATTGCATTTTCTAATTTGTCTGAGTCTGCACTAGTGAGAGGCTTTAGCCGTGGTTACTTACTATCTTGCCAGCAAAGACGTGTAAGGTAAGGTAGGTAGGGTAAGCAGCCCATTACCTTCCCACTGCTGGGCACAGGCTTCCTCGCTCATATGAGACAGGGTTTTTAGAGCTTAGACCCACCACGCTGCTCCACTGCGGATTAGCAGGCATAGTACACAAGTGCACTCTCTATTCCTTCACTCCCTTAGTCCGATGTGACGGGAATCCGACACGACCGGAGAGAGATCAGGCGCAGGACCGACGGCTTAACGTGCTCTCCGAGGCACGGGGGTGGATCACACCGCCAAATTTATCCCAACTTCGGGCAAATATTGCGAAAATCTTAATAGAAAACTCAATATCGATTTCGAACAGGCCCGACACGGGACTCGAACCCAAGACCTCATGTCTGTAGACGAACATGCTAACCACTAGACCAATGAGGCAGCAAAGCAAAGACGTACCGCAAAGAAATTTGTATTTCGTTACGATGCTCAGTAGAAAGAGATAAATAGCCTCTATAAGAGGTAAAATGCCTCTTGCCTGATTAGCGTGCTTCCAGCTTAAACTGCGTCATCCCTTACCATCAAGTATGATCACAGTTAAGCGATAACCTGTCAGCAATAAAAAAAACTAGACTCACCACGCTACTTCACCGCGGGTTAGCAGGCATGGTACAAAAGTGCACTCTCATAGTCCGACACGACCGACGGCTTAACGTGCTCTCCGAGGAACGGGGGTGGAGCACAACGCCTACTTCCCAACTACACTACAACAACAGGTAAATATTAAGATTAAAATTAATATCGATTTCTGAATCATTCCAATCCGAGAGTCCAACCCAGAACCTCATGTCTGTAACCAAACTTGCTGACCACTAGACCAATGAGGCAGTTCACTATTTAATAAATACAAATAAAAATTTCTCATTATTCTATCACAAACATTCTGGCTTTCCTTATTATGAACAGCCGGTCTCTCTTCTTAGCCAAGAGTAATTGTAAAAATAAAAAACTAAATGTACAAAACAGACGCATACAGTACCTTAAAAAAAGTTAAAAGTGCGTGCGTATAAAGTACACATACCAGAAGAGAAACTTCTTGGATTAAATAATTTTTAAGTCTTGTTTATTTTTACACAAATCTAAAACTTTATTTTGCCGAGACTTAGGAGAAAGGGGAAAAGTTACAATATTAAAAGTGTCGAAAACGAATACAAATAATTTATTGAAATCTCAAATGACGAATTGTAAATGAAAATGCCATGTGCTTTTTGTCAATATTAAAAATTATTAATAAAATAGTGTTTTTGAATTTAATATTTAGAAAAGATTTTATGAAAACTTTTTATTTAATTTTTTTTTCTGAAAAATGGTATTTTAAGAAGCCACATGTTTTTTAATAAATATTAAAACAACCTAACCTTTAAATGAATTAACATTAAAACGTGACATCTTCGTGACGTTAATCACGCGTTTCATTCGTAATAATTTTACCCTCATGCGTCTAAAGAAGTTTCACGGCAAAAAATTCTCTACCATAAGAAACACTTATTGTACAACCATGAAATAACAGTTCAAATAATAAATACGTTTCAGAAATCCATTCACAATCTGAAGTCGTTTTGTATTTGAAATAGGCAATCGTACCAAATTTATAGCATTCATATTTTTACATACGACTTCACAAGAAAACATTAGAAAGCCGTAGCTAACAATTTGTCGACTGATATATCTTTGAAAACAAAATTGTAAATGTCACCGAAATCATTCTTTATGGTTGTAACCTATTGTTATCATACAAGGCATGAAATTTAAATCACAGAAATTGTGACCCTTTTCATAAAAATACATGCCGATTATATCTTGTACATAATATTGAGATGAACAAATATATTAAATATGTACTTCGTGAATTCGTACGAAATTATAATAATAAAATGGGTTTCAAATATCCAGAGTATAGGAAGAAAAATGTAATAATATTCCGTTATACCACGAATAAAGGCAATCTCTTCTTTTGAGCGTAATCGTTTGATTTTCCTTTTATCGTCATTAATTTCCGCATACTTATATCTGTAGTTCTCGTAAACAAAAATTTCGTAAACAAAGTTCAAAAATAGTTTCCAAGAAAAGTCTTTAGACAAATTAAATGATTATAGCTGCTGCTTTTATACAAGGTGTTTCCCACGGTGTTACCGCGTAGTTACGGATGACTTTCGAAAATAAAAATTCCCTAAGTTACCCCTTAAAACGACAGCTATCTTTAGATTTTGACGCTAAGTTCTTTGGAAATTCCCCTCAAAATCAATCTAGCCACTGCAGTAAACACAAAATGTTTTCATATACTCTTATACATGAATGTATAACACTTTCTTATGTAATTTTGTGAAAAGCTGTTTAAATTCAAATCAAATCAAAACTAAAATATTCTTTATTCAAGCTGGCTCAAAAAGCACTTTTATATCGTCAGTAATCTGTCCGTTGGTAACAAATCTACCACCGGTTCGGACAGTTGATTCCTCTGAGATGAAATAGGCAAGAAACTCGACGCAATTTAAAATTACAAATAAACACTACAAAATTGATGTACATACATCACTCATGTACGGTTTGCCGATGACGTAGTCATTATGGCACAGACTCTCGAAGGTCTCAATACAATGCTCGATGCCCTCAGCAAAGTTTCTGAACAGGTGGGCCTGAAATTGAACATGGATAAGAGGAAAATTATGTCTAATATCCATGTACCGCCACTCCCAGTCATCGTTGAAAACTCAGCTTTCGAAATTGTTGACGAGTACACATACCTGGGATATGTCCCATACATGTGTACATATAGTCCAGCTAGACAGGTCCAATTTCGAGAAGGAGGTCAACCGCCGAATCCAACTCGGTTGAGCAGCGTTCGGCAAACTACGCCAGATATTTACGTCCCATATTCCTCAATGCCTGAAGACCAAAGTCTTCGAACAGTGCGTGTTGCCAGTGATGACCCACGGTTCTGAAACGTGGTCGCTAACTATAGGCCTCATACGGAAGCTCAGAGTCACTCAGCGTGCGATGGAGAGGGCTATGCTCGGAGTTTCTCTACGTGATCGAATCAGAAATGAAGAAATCCGTAGTAGAACCAATGTCCCTGACATAGCCCTACGAATCGCGAACCTGAAGTGAATTGTCACTTCAGGTGCCTATTGAAGCGGGGCACATAGTCCGACGGACCGATAGGGCCCAAAGGTGTTTTAATAAAATTTTTGTGTATATTTTGTAGCTTTGAGAATCGGCAGTTAATTATTTTCATCATTTTTTATTCGCAATACGAAGTCGCACGGATAAGCTATTATCAATATAAAAACATTCAATTTCCACGATATTGTGGACTAAGTTAAACACTGCGCGAATAGTTTAGAACTGGCCGATACGAATTCGTACCAAAAGCATTGGATTGTATGGAAATAGTTGGATATTTGCGCGTTGTACAGTTGCTGAATGAATCAGTTGTCAGTGTTTGAACAAACGGTACGCAGCAGACCATACATGGGAAAACGAACATTACGAATTGTGCCATCGAAACACAAACTGTTATTGAGTTCAGCTTTAACGCCTACAAATTCTTTTGCAAGGGCTTGTCGAACTTTTTGTCAAATTTCGTTTATTAGATAGATAGATAGATATATAGAATAAACTTTATTGTACACCACAAACATGAAACAAATAACACAGAAGCAAACTTAACAGGTAGTACAAATTAGGCGACTTAGCTATTTCTACCAGGAAACCTTAGGGTTAGGGAGATTATACGCTATAGGTATATAGGTAAATTGGGTAGGTGGTGTTCCCTAATACATATAGACACACATACAAATATTTAAATATATATTTTAAATAGATACAAACTAAACATAATAATCTAATAATAATAAATAAGGCCTAGAACAAATAGATATTGTCATTAAGTAAATAAAGAGAGGTAATGATTCTTTACCCGCTTCTTGAATATATCCAATGATTTAGCTTCTCTTATTGTCAAAGGTAATTAGTTCCACAAAGTTATGGCTCGGACTGCGAAAGAAGAAAGAGTCACCGTAGAATTTGGTGTTATGGGGTATGACGTTGAGCTTTAGTTCACGAGAGGACCGTAAACACGTTTATTAATATATTTCTAAAACAATTAGTCAGTTTTTATGTATCATTAACTCTTATACATTTTGCCTGTCAGCTATTTATTATTTATAATCATATTTATTTTTGAACATTTGAATTGTTTCATCGAAACAAAAACTTATTGAGTTCAGCTTTAACGCCTACAAATTCTTTTCCAAGGGCTTGTCGAACTTTTTGTCGAATTTCGTTTATTATATTTCTTTTATTTACACAGATAAGAAATTACACAGTTTTTATATAACCTCATATATATTTGAGTCACAGTTATATAATAATATTTATAATCACATCTATTTGAATCTTAATTTATTTATTGTTTGTAGATATTTTATGTACTTTTTTTGTTGCGCCTCTTGCTTTCTATTTATTTGCTTATGCAACAATATAATAAATTTTAAAGAAAAGTAAAAAAATAATAAAGCCACAAAAAAGTCTACAGAATCAACGCAGTTTTTTTGTGAATTGTTCTGACAATATGTATAGAGGAAATAAAATTTTTGGAAATGTAGGGAATAATGCATACTATAATAATTATTAAGAAATTGTAAAACAAAAGCAGTCGTAAAGCTTCATTATTATAAACAGTATCATTAAATTATATACACTTTTCACGGACACGCAAGATCATATAAATAGTGTTGAAATATAACAATAAATGCATTTTAAATGTAATTACCGAATGGAGTAGTCAAAACCAGGTAAATATTGCTGAATTTGTCGATGAATCTATTGTATTGAAAATATTGCACATTTAGGTCAATAAAAAAGATATTCTTTATTATTATTATTATAACATAACTTACAAATAAGAATCACGAGAGCTTATAATTGTAGATTTACTGTAAAGCCTGAACAGCAAGGTAAGAGCGCCTCGTACAAACTTGCTGACGCCAGATTAATAACAACCGAGTTTTGTATACACAATAGAGAGCAAGTTGGCTTGTTAAGCTTTTGTGCCGAGTAACCGCTATCTGCAGCTCAAAATGACTTCTCTTGTAGCACACTATTATTTGCCAAGGACTTTGCTTCATATCTAGTAAGACAAGGATCTAATAATAAAAAGACATGACTCTCATGCATTAGCTCGTGAACAAGGAGGCAATATTAACTTTTCCTCAAACTTATTATTTTACCGATGTAATTTTTATATGCATTTCAATAACAAAGACGGCATTGTTTACTATATATTTTCCTGATTGGACCTATTTCAAAGACGTTTCAATACGTCCTACCCCCTACTCAATAATACTTACGTTTGACGTATATATACGTCCAACCAGTACTCGGTAATACTAACAATTGACATATATGTATATCATGGTAAGTTTATAGGTTAATATGTATAGCAAGCACTTGAATCATCAAATTCAATCTCTTCCTCATATTATTTCCAAATAGTTAAACCCGCGACTTCGTCTGCATAGAATGTTTTTTGAGTAGCATATTTTAATTAACACCCCCGCAACCCTCCTTGTGGGTGGAATTTCTTAAAATCCGTTCTTAGCTGACCTAAGTAGTTTCTCGAGTAGAAAAGGAATATTCCTACCAAATTTCAAGTCTCTACGCTTTACGGTTCCAGAGATATGGTGATGAGTCAATAAATACCTGGATATCTCTTTTATATATATTATTTTCAATGTATAACTGATGGTAATATTAAAAAAAAACAATTTGCCAAAAAGAACCTACGACGAAGTCGGGTATTATATTTGGTTTCGTGCCGAATGTTGGTAAAAAGGATATTATTATACTGATAAAAGACTGATTTTCGAGTAATGATTCCAATAATATATTCACAAAAATATAGTGTATCTAGGAAATACTATCGCCTTTTATATATTCCTCTTTAATAAGATATGTCGTGTAAAAAATTCAAAGTGCTAAGAATCCTAAAAAGTAAACTTAATCTTACTTCATAATCATTTCATGTTTCCGTGTTTGCAAATCTTTCAGAGCGATCCCCTGTTTGAGGATATGCATAGAATTCTTAGATAAATTGAGAGTTCGAGAACCGTACTTATATCTCTTATTTATTCAAACATATTCCCTGGAACGGTTGCTTGTCTTATACTTTTCTGTATGTTATTTTAGTTTTATATTGCCAATGTATAACTAATTTTAGATATCGAAAATAAAACCCAACTGATTTGTTTGTTAAAGTGAAACTTACTTAACATCGCCTCAATTTTTCCCCCGTCTATCACATGTCCCATTACAGCTGGCAGAGTTGGCAGATAAATTGAAAAGAGCTCGACAGAGCAACCTAGGCCAATATGGCAGCACCTATGACTTACATTACCCATTTCACTTGCACGACGGTTTCATAAAACCACATGATATTTTTTATTATGTAGATCTTTGAAAACTAATGACATAAAATTATTATAAAAATACAATTCACAAGTACTACGTATGTGGACATGAATTGATAATCTAAATTAATATTATAAAGAGGTAACATTTGTGTTTTAGTTTGTAACGTTTGGTTTATTTGTAACGTTTACACACAAAAAGTACTGAAAGGTTTCAAAAATATTTTCACCATAAGAAAGCTACATTTTCACATAGACTATATTACTTTCTCAAAAAAAAAAGGGAATCTCTAAGAAAAGTCCATTAATTTAACCCAAGCTGTGCAACAAAATATCTATCATTAACTATTGGAAAAAGAACAAAAAAAGGTTCTACAATATTATAGAACGTATATCTATAAAATGTACAATATAATATCTATAAAAAACGTCCGCGATACCATATGTACAACTATTATAGTTAGTTAGTGGCATAACATGCCATTACAACTACTTTTTGCATTTTAAAAATTAATAAAAGTGCCAACAATAATCAAACCTTACAAATATTTTATTAAGGATTTTTCAATACCTGTAAAATACTTTTAAAATTATTAAAAACGGACATTCCATTCAAAAGATATAACGAATTTAAAAATCTCAATCTAAAGAAAATTATGTATCTCTAGTCGAACTCCAGAGTGTCAATTGATGTGTATAGGGAAGTTGTGGAACAATAAACTATTACAAATGCATATCTTCTCTAATATTCATTATACGCGAATGTTTTGCATTTTAAATTTTGTTACTATTTTATCAATTTATTATAATCAAGCTAAAACCTACTGGACCGATTTAAAAAATTCTTTCAATACCTGTAGAGTATTTTTAAATTTACCAATGATAAATTCGGACATTCTACGTAAATTATGTTACGAATTTTATAAAGTAAAATATGTGTGTTGATTAGATAATGAATGTTAGTGTATTTCCAATAATATGAAGGGAAGTAATTAAAAATGAAGTGAAATAAAACTTACGTTAACGAAAGCAAATCTATAGTTCGGCTCAGACGACTTTCCACTGCCACGAGATCGGGATGCGGATGAAACCGCGGGCATTGCTAGTCAAACCAAGAGCTGAAAGGTCGCTCGACTCTAGCAAAATCTTATAATTCTTAAAAGAGACTATACCTATGTTATCTACGTTTATATTAAATACTATATAAGTCGGGCTCTAGTTGTGTATTCAAACATACACATCTAGAGCACTCATTACAGCACTAATGTAGTCATTTATTAATTAAAATTATAACTATCACGTCACGTCATAAATAAAACTTATAACTTAATATTTTGAATAGAAACGAACAAGGTTTTAAGGAAAGATTTGGAGAATATATTAATTTCTAAAAAGAATATATTAATTTCTTTTATGATTTTAAAACCATTGTAATAGAATCTTATTTCATACAAAATGAGATTACATTAACACGACGGAATACATGTAGGCACTTTACTATGCACTTGCTTCACCGCAGCAACAGATTTACGACACCCACAAAGTCACTAGGCGCGCTGCACCCATATTATATACATTTACAATACACTTCTACATTAGCCCTTTCAGATAATTTTTTAATAATCTTATGACATTATAGATCAAAGATTTTTTAAAGTTTATCACAACCGGAGAACATTGTTTACATTTTCCTTGGACACTATAGAACTTAGTGGCATCGATGTAAATTATATTAAACCCAATTAAAAGCATTTAGACTTGTAAAAGATTTTCTGATGTGTGCACCAGGAATCTCGAAACTCATTAAGAACTACAGTATTTCAACTTTTACCTTGTTCGACGGCCTTGGTGGCCCTGTGATGCAAATGGTCGCTTTGCTAGGAATGGTCCCGGGTTCGACCTCCGGGAGGCCGAAATTAAGATATTGCATTTTGAAAATTGTCTGAGTCTGGACTGGTGGGAAGCCTCGGCTATGGCTAGGCTACGTCCTTACCAGCAAAGACAGTGCAGTATAGAAACCTTAAAAGTTAAATTACCTTTTTTTTCATCCATTCAAATTCAAATATATTTTTATCTTGTACTTGAAGACACTACATATTAACATAACCGAGCTGTTCTGCCTTTTCGGCGCTGTGGAAGTTGCACAACATCTGCACTTATATATTTCATTAATGTATATATTTATACATTAATGAAATATATTTGTATAAGAAATTAATATACCATCAGTTTATATTGTACCACACATTATGCACCGAATAAAGATTTTTCTTTCTTTCTTATGTTAATAAACTTATTTTTTTTACATTACTTTAATTTTTCTTGTTTGATTTACATAACCTTGTCCTGTTTGGGTGTTAAGAATGCTTGCTGAATCCAGCACAGCATACCGGGAATATCATTAGTTTCGTGTAACTTTCTTTGGTAACCTTCTTCTTAAAAGTTCTTTGTAGCACTTGATTGTTGGATTTACTCGTATGCTTTGCAATGTGTAATGTGAGGATTTAGTGTTTCTCAGTACATATACAGAAAAATGTCCACCAATTCTTTTGAGTTCTGTAAAGAATTGTACATATACTGTTTGTGTTTCATTAGATTTTGGACTCTATTGAGTAATAAATATTCAAGCATTTTTTGTAGTGTTTTTTGGCCATTAAAATGCTTCATGTGTTTCTTTCACTTCCTGTTTTAAAAAGTTTTGATCTTGCTTTAAGATAACTCTTGACTTTATTTTGTATATCTTGTATTAATTCTCTGTTATTTTCCATTAATGACTTAAGTTCGTCATCACTACTACGCGCTAAGAAAGTTTTATCTTCAGAAACATTTACAAAAGCGCACTGACTTCGAGTACATTTTCATTAGATTAGCACGCTTTCATCTTAGACTGTACCATCAATTCACTATCAGGTGTGTTCACAGTCATGCCCTAATCTGCCTGCAATAAAAAAAGCTCAAATCAAAGATTACTTATTCAAGTACGCTTTTACAGCACTTTTGAATGGTCCAATATAGATTTCTTCGACATATTATTTCCAATCGATGAAATTGAAAACGACTTAAAATCGACGATTAATACGGTCATGGACTGGGAAGAACCCACAACAACTCAGTCAGTATTCATTTTGAATTAAGACAGTACTTGACAAAAGAATTATTGAGAATGTTTTAGGCTATGCAAGAAATTGATGATACTTATTTTAATATAAGTTTAAATCGAGTTCAATTTATTATCCAAATGTTAAACTCCATGAAGAAAGTATGTAATTCCAACCTTCCAAAACGATATTCAAAAAAATGTTAAAATTTGTTCCGGTAAATTTACCTTTTGAAGTATTGTTTGTTTCACGTCCTGCGGGAATTTTCACCGTGCCATTTCCAAACACGGGCTTTACACTAGAAATTGCAAATTGAAGCTAAAATACCTACCTTTGTAAACTAGGTCACCGAAAGGTGTTAATTAAACGCTACACTTGCACTCTAATCAAGTAGGAAAGTTTTTATGCTCCATTAATTAAAATAAAACATAAATAGGCCTATAATAAGTATTTGCAGGAGGAATTCGACTCGTCTAAGTATAATAATAACGTGTATGATTGACGGGATTCAATTACCTGACGGCTTCGCTGGCGCTGTGGTGCGAGTATTCGCTTTGCTAGAGGAGGACCCGGGTTCGACCCCCGGTAGGACGAATTTAGGAAATTGTATTTTCTAATTTGTCTGAGTCTGGACTGGTGGAAGGATTCGGCTGTGGCTAGTTACCACCCAACCAGCAAAAACGTACCGCCAATGAGATTTGTGTTGCGGTACGATGCTGTGTAGAAACCATAAGGGGTATTTCGCCTCTTACCAGATTAGCACGCTTCCATCTTAGACTGTATCATAAATTATTATCAGGTGAGATTACAATCAAACGCTACACTGTTAGCAATAAAAAAAATATCCTAGTATTATTTCCCATATTTTATTGATGTTTATATTAAAAATTTTAACTTACGAGGGTTCCTTCACGTCTCGCTTTTCTAGTAGTTTGAGTAGCCTAAATTACTGCCTTACAGGCCCGTAAAAATTACTTCAACTTTTAATGTACATCAAATGATGATGCTTTGAGAAGAAGAAAGGAAAGGAAAGGATAGTTGAGGAAAATAACTTGAAAATGTTATAGATATTTAATGAAAATGTTTGTGCTGCCTTCTCGTGGTAAATTAGCTAATTACCGTCACATCTGTCATTCTAAAATGTTTTCAGAATATAACAGGCGTAAGATTTTTTTAAACAAAATATTTGTTAGGCTTTTCTTGTCCTCGAGACTACAATTAAAACATCAAATTGTTTTAAAAGATCCTCTGTGATTTGCTTAACGAAAATCAAAAAGCGGTTACACGTTTTCAAATCCTGCGTTTCAGATGCAGAAAGGATAACATCAAAGGAACCCCTGTCAAGATCAAACGAGGAGATATGATAAGAATATTGTATTTCGACTTAAAAGTCAGACATTCATTGTTCAAAATGATTGTTTTTGATCATTTGTAACATCATCATTTTTTGTTCTAAATCCTTTTTGATAAATCTTCTGCAGTGTCCTTTTAATTGACCATGCTAAAACTGCAGAGATCCGACTAACATTTATTATACGAAATCAATATATAACTTAATTAATAATTTAAGTGTTATGAAATATAAAGAATATATAAAGGAATATTATGTCACGATAGTATTATTTCACAAAAGATATTTAATTACTTTGTTTTTCGATATCCATAGTACACAGAGAATAAATATTGACCAATACATTTAATCGTCGGTGCAAATGGTGGTCTCGGTGTATGGATACCGCGCTCGCAAATCATTAACGGGTAAATTTATTTTATTTCCACAATATTATTTACATAATAGAGGCATGATTTTAAATAATGTCCCACGTATATGTAACATCGTACGTTACACATACTTTTTCATCATTTAACCCCTATTTACTTTTCATTTAAGTTTACTTTTGCAGATTGAAGAGGTATCAATAATTAAAGACCACATTTAACGATAAATGCGCCATGGCACGTATATTACAGTTTATTTAGAATAACTCATTGTTATATCATGAAAATAACTTGAGAAGAGATAAAATAATGTATATAACTTCTGATACTTAAAATTATTTTCATAAAATATAGTCAAACGTTTATTAATTTTCTAACATTAATGTTTTACTTCTCATATTTTAAGAAAAGTGATAAAAACAAAAGAAAAACATGAAAAAAGTATCTTAGAATTGAATTCCGTATTTTTTATACATAATAAGTAAACAAATCAAAGTCTGTTAACGTTCCCACTGGTAGACATAAACCGGGACTAGGCTTCCTCAGTCATAGGAAAAAGTGTTTTTAGAGCGTAGACCCACCACGCTGCTTCAATGCGAGTAAAGCAGGCTACTTTAACCCCGCGATAAACATATATTTTCTCACGATGTTTCCATGTAGCGAATTTCATATTGATAAATTTTAAAGAGCAACCAAGCCCGTTATTATTTTTTTTAAAGAAAACTCAGTTATATCTCACCTGGATTCGAACTCACTGATTCTTTGAACAAAAAACCACGTGTCTCATCACAAGAGCATCATGGTTTTTTTGATAAATATGAGCTTTCAATTTTATTATATACTAGCTGTGCAATTGGTGATCCCGTGGAGATATGGGTTAATTCTTAATTTATCGGATTGAATTGTCAATATAAACCATTCTACAATCCACCTAAAAACACAGAAATAACTTCAACAAAATTTGTCCAGCCATTAAGGAGGATTTCAATACATATACATTTCATAAAGTAATAGAATACAGTTTTGTTATTCTCGAAAGTTTAAATAACAAAATATATTTGCGTTTTCGTATAAAGAACTTCTGAAACTTTGAGATTTATAGGTCGTTTGTTCAGCAGACAAGAGAAAAATGGCAAGATTTAGTTCTAGCAACCAGGACTATTGTTGCAAATAGTATTCTGTTGTCTAAAGAAGACAGATAAAATATGGCATGTAGTGGCATCAACACCAAAATTATACGTTCAATATGTTAGAATACGGTTATAAAATTGAAGGCCTTCACGAAAAATCGCCAATATCAAGATTTAAAATTACTTGCTAGAAAATATTTAAAGAGACAATTAATTCGCTAAAATAAATGCATCCGTCTAAATTGCAAAATTAATTTTGATGAACTTTTATTGGACACATACATAAAGTACTATTGTCTGTAAATAGAGGATGCAAATTTGTATAAGAGACTATTTATTATGTTTCGGTATATGTATACACCTCATAATACTAATAAAAATACATTGCTTATCACTAGTAATAATAATAATAGGTGTAATATATGCTTGATTTCTTTTTTGTCACGAACGTGTCATTTTATATGTATATGTCGTACATATATAAATTACATTTATCTTTACCAACAGATACATACCTCAGAGGCATGAACACTATTGTAATATAGTCGGATATACGGAAAATCAAAAACTAGTTAATATATTCATATTGAAATTTGTCACGGACAAAGACGGGGGCGTGAACAAGTCTTACGACAAGTAAATTGTTTGTGCACATATAATATTTTATAGGCATTTCATTTCTATGAGAATCATTCGTCTATACGCTATTTCATGGTTCAGAAAACAGAAAAGCTTTTTCAATATATGAAGGCCTTTAAAAGTTGAGGAATGCAATCCAAAAAGCCATTCACTTTCTGCGGCGCGTTCTCTCGAATTGGCTCAGATCCTGTTGACAACTTTATCGAGCGGTTTTCGATAAATTGCGGCGAGGGAAAACTAAATAAATCCGAGAAGGACTTTAGATAAGGTAATGGTTTCAGTAATGCCTGGCGAATGCCGTCGCTATAATGCAATCGGAAACCAACCAAAACGTGCACTACACACTGCTGAAACGTATCGAGCGATGACGAGGGTTTTCTCGACATTCTGATAGATAAAGTGGATTCGCATTGCGGTTACGAAATTTTGTATTAAGGAACTTTCTTCAAGATATCTATCTGTTTTATAAATGTCTTTAGATAAATATAAGGGAACGCAAAAAAGACAATTTTGGCTACTAAAACAATTTCGTATTTACACAAGCCGTGGGTGTATGATATCAATTTCCTGACGTTTACCTTTCAACTTTCACCGACCTCATTGTAGTAATTTTATAAATGCTCTTCGTAGTAGGAGGATTTATATGCAAGAAGAGGATTGTAATATATGCATTAAAATTTTAGGCACGTCTTATATACTGAACTCCATAATGTGAAAATAACAGCTGTTAACTATAGATATAAATATTTATACCATACTTAAGTTGCATCGATTTTAAGAATACTTTCACTCTAACTTTTATGTCCGTAATGAAAATAAACTTTTGACATTTTTCCAATATACATCTTATTGTAATCCTCATTCGTCAATAAAACAGATACGTTTTAATCATCCAATCAGGACCGAATACTTTTTTTTTGCCAAAAACCATTTGCCTCCTGAGTTTTAATTACATATTATATTATTTTCGTCCGATATCCTTCAGTGCCTAAAGACCAAAGTCTTCGAACAGTGCGTGTTGCCAGTGATCGTCTACGTTTCTGAGACGTGGTCTCTGATTATGGGCCCCACGCGGAAGCTCAGAGTCACTCAGCGTGCGATGGAGAGGGCTATGCTCGGAGTTTTTCTACGTGATCGAATAAAAAATGAAGAGATCCGTACAATCGCGAACCTGAAGTGGCAATGGGTGGGGCACTTAGTCCGAAGAACCAATGGACGTTGGGGCCCAAAGGTGCTGGAGTGGTGCCTCCGCACCGGACAGCGCAGTGTAAGCAGACCCCCCACAAGGTAGACCGATGATATAAAGAGGGTATCGCCGGTAGCCGGCGGCCCAAGATAGGTCCTTGTGGACGTTATTACGTGAGACCTATGTCCAGCAGTGTATGTCCATCGGTTGAAGCGACGATGACGATATATGGAAAATTATATCCATCTGTGTGCTGATTGGATAATAAATATATATAATGTGTAAAATGTCATTAATTCTTTAATTGAATTTATCTTGCCAAAGATTAGGGAAACACCAGTGTATTGATTGAAAACTCGCGTAACAGATTTATAGGTTTTTCTTTCATTTTATAAAAAGATCGTCATAGTGTAGGAATTTACTTTTATTATTTATTACTTTAAATTTTTTTCGTTTGGTGAGTAGATATTCGTAAGTTTTACCCTTATTTCTGTATCCCTATTATTTTTGATTATTTAATCCTGTGCGCCCGATACTTGGTCCGTAGCGGTCAATTTTCTTTTATTGCTATTTGTTTTATTTCGCGCAGAATGAAGCCTGATGTGATCTCATCCTCCAGATCGTTAACGGCAAATGTACTAATCTTTGCTACGCTCTCCAAGCGCAATAACCCACATTGACGACTTTCCTGGCATAATGTTACTGGCATTATGTTTTAAATAAACCAGCAAACAAACCATGTGCTTTATCGTTGTCGTTCGTCTGATCTTAAGTGAATCATTTCAGCTGTAAACGTTTGCAAGAATAACTATCGGTCGCTTGGATTTTCATACAAACTGACTTTCTCGCCTACAATTTAAAAGGAACCTAAGGGGGAATTTAAAAGGAAAGGAAAGGTACAAAAATTTACCATATAGCTAAACTTTACGCAATAAAAAACTATGTCATCAAAAAGTGCACTTCGTAATGTTTGCTAATAGTAACAATCAAGACTTCAGTTTTATATACAATGAAATCCGCTTACAACGTTTTAAGGCCATAACAGAAAATGGAATTATGCAAAACAACTTTATTCGTCGCGGGTGAAATGATACTTCGTTATCTTTTCATTTGGTTTGAAATAACTCAGTAACTGACTCTGGAACAATGGTGCGCGGAGGTTTATTCTCCATACAATCAAACTTTGACCAACTTCAACGTTAGCTATGTGACAAATATATTGTGTATATAAACGTGTTAGTATTTTAAAACTTTCTAGTAGTCACTTGGTCATCGAAAAAGAAACAAAAGATCTTATTACATTTAAGTAATATTTATCTACGAGTTTTATCTTGCTCATGTCACTAGTATCATTAGGAAGATGATGAATCACAGTTTATAGTAATTCAGTAGTTATTAAAAATAAGTTGCTACCTATTAACATCCCGCAGCTGGGCACAGATACATTAAAAACCCTTTCTCCTATGCGTGACGACTTGACGTGCGAGAAGCATACGAGAGGGTTTTGAAGGTAAGTGTTTAGAAATAAATAAAACAAAAAAAATACGACCGAAATTCTCGTGAGTTCTACATGTTACTCTAAAATAATATAACAAAGAGCTAACGCTGCCAGCCTTATGGGCACCCATCCATTTGCTTCTGATGGCACATTTTAATTAATTTTATATTTCTGTATTAATGTTAAGGTTCGATATAATGTTATCATGGTTAATTATATACTCCTACATATATTTAAACTCAAACCGTGTACATAATTATAAAGCTGATAATAAAATACGAGAGGCAACATAATTTTTTTTTCTAAATGAATAAAAACAGTAAAAAAAAGTAAGTAAGTAGCAGCCCATTAACGTCCCACTGCTGGGCACAGGCCTCCTCACTCCGAGGAGCGAGGGTTAGAGCATAGACCCACCACGCTGCTTCACTGGGGATTGGCAGGCGTAGTACACAAGTGCACTCTCTATTCCTTCACTCTCATAGGCCGATGTGACGGGAATCCGACACGACCGGAGATAGATCAGGCGCATTACCGACGGCTTAACGTGCTTTCCGAGGCACGGGGGTGGATCACACCGCCTACTTCCCAACTTCGGGCAAATATTGAGAAAATCTTAATAGAAATCTCAATACCGATTACTGAATCGGCCCGACCCGGGACTCGAACCCAGGACCTCATGTCTGTAGTCGAACATGCTAACCACTAGTTCAATAAGGCAGTTTAGATTAGGCAGTAAAAACCGTATTAAGTATTATATATTAATATTGCAGATAGTAGAGAAGTTAAGACTTTTTAAAACTATTCCCGTGGATTTCGTTACTTTTTTAAATTACAACATTGATGAGTGAGAATCGATGACTTTATTTTGTTATATTACGCTATGAAATGACACCTCTTTAGGTTTCTAATAACCAATTGCAAATTTTCATAGGTTGGCTATCTTCAAAACTGATGAATTATATAAGCATACTCACGACGACTTCCATAAAATATTTCACTACATTGATATGTCATGCAACCGTCGATCGGTTATATTTTTAACATTAATATAGGCATATCATTTTGCAATATACTTTATTTCATTACAATCTAGTTATCTCTATAATTAACCATTAGTGTTAATATATGGTTAACAGTTAATTGATACAATCAACATAGTTTGTTGATTTGTGTCAATTTATCAATTGGTGTTCGACCTCACGTTCGATATAAAATAGGACCGGCATGGATATTGAATTTCTCTGTTGCAAATTTCCTACATCATATTAAACGTAGTGTCTATATTGCCATTGTATATTGGCTTCAGTTAGTATGTGCATACACAAGCGGGTGTTTCATGTTCGATAAGCTGGCCAGTACTGAGGGATGAATTGATATATCTGGCACATATATCTGGGCATACCATTCAAACATAAAACTCACATAACCGTGCCAAAATAATTCTTAACTTTATTTATATGGAGAATCTTTGGCCTGATCCGATCTGATTTAACTCTTCTGTGGAAAAATAGCACAAGAGCATCCACGTACAAATGATATTAATATATCCCTGATAAGTGAGAGGTTAATTACCAGTAAAGCAACGAAATGTTCAAGCAATTGCATAATCTCTTACGATTAGGTGAGATCAAATTATCAAATTCAATAAACAGATAATACAAGATACAAGATCATTTACTTCACAATGGCTTCTAAATAAAATATTTGCTGGTAGCCTGGTGACTACCCACATAACTTTCCGTTAATCAATATATACAATTACGAGCATAATTTCCTATATTTAAAGTTTAGGAGTTTCTCTACGCGATCTTAGAACCAAGGTCATCGACGTAGCCGTACGAATCACGAAGCTGAGGTAGCAATGGTCCGACGAATCGATGGACGTGGGAGCCCGTAGGTGCTGGAATCGTGGAACAATGTAGGCAGAGCTCCACAAGGTGGACCAACGTAAAGAGTAACGTGAGACTTACGTGCAGCAGTGGACCCCTATCGGTTGAAGTAACGACGTCGACAAATGTCCTATATTGGAATCCATACCAGGAATCACACCTGTTCCTCTGCTAACGTCTAAATCTTACCAAAACACAAATTTAGTTAGCGGCACGTGTTTGCTAGTCAATTACCAAAACCAATCAAGAAAACACAATTTCCTAACTTTATCCTGTTGGGAATTAAACACAGTCCCATTCTTGCAGAACAAGCACTCGAACATTACTAGCGAGGCCATCGAAAAACAATGAAAACGATATCTTTTCCCCATAATCTTGTCTTTTAAGGTCAAATTAATAATAAGAGAGACACATTATATAAACTATTATATCTATCTATCTATATATAAAAATCAATGCCACTTTTCGTGTAATTTTATAACTCAGCTTAGGCTTTGTTCGGACTCGGTCGAGCGGTTCTTCATTTATTACGTTTTTTGTAACAAATTAATTCAATAATTGGCTGATAAATGTGTGTGGTCATAGACTGCAGACAAAGAATAATGTTTATCCAAATATTTTGGATTGACTTTTAAAGTAGCCAGCAATTAATAGAATATTTTTTGAAGTTATACTTCTTTTGAAGCGTTAGGGGAAAATGATGAGAGTCAATTTTTACGATGCGCGCGCAACACGTCACAAAAAACCAACACTCTGAAGTAAGCTATAGTCAACATTTTAGTTTTTTTAATATTTTATAATTATATAATTTTTTTATTATTTTAATATATTACTTGTTAGATAAATTGTGACATTGAAACTATCAACGTGTCATTCTTATCAAAATTATAACTTTCAAACTCAACTAGAGAAAACAGATTATAAACTATTTATATTCAATGAAAGTTACTTTATAATTTTGGAATCTTTGGTCTTTGCCTAGCATTGAGTGAACGAATGATGGATGTATTTGATTTGACAAGCAACCAAAACTACGGCGTGGATTTATGGTTAAAATTACGAAGATACTAACTGTTGCTTTCATATTATTTTGCATTTTTTTATGAAATCAAGCGTGTATTTAAATAAGACATTAAATAATTGCGCTAAAATTGTGCTATCCAATGATAATGACTGATAATTTAATAGTTCCGAGACAGTGTTTATGCATATCATCGTTTAACTAGACAATGCGCTATAATAAAACTTTCAATGTATTAAATACTTGTATGTATTTTTTTCTACTGTTAGTGTCGTTTTTTTTTAAACTTAAACTTCTTTATACTTTATAAGCCGAATGATAATGTTTGTGAAACCACTTTCGTCTTGTTAGGCCAGAGAAGTATAACTTCTAACGCATGTACAAAAGTAGACGCAAATGAATTTGATGTTCCAATATATATTTTTTTTATTATCTCACTTTTATATACTAGCGATGCACGTACCGAGCCGCTAGTATATAAAAGTGATATATTTAAGATAATACTTTATCTATCACGAATTTGCCCCACTGGTGCGATGGAGCGAGATTTCCTTTCCTAAGCACTGAAGTCCCAAATTCCATATGTGCTATTACTTAAATGTTTGCTTAGCTACAACTTATTTCTAGTAAAGTGATTATACGTGTGACCCACCCATTTACTTCTATCTGATAAAAAAAAACAAAACGGAGTGGTCAAAATTTTTAATTTAGTCTCAGCCACATAGTTTTCGATCTCTTGGGAATATGGAGAGAGCATTTTATTTTTTCCGTGAGCATTTCCGATATTTTTATGAATTGATATTTATTATATTTTTTTTATTTTATGTTTCATTTTTGCTAACTTTTTATAGACGCTTGTAGTCCGAAACAAATGAATTCTCTTATTATTAAATAGTTATAGTGCTATTCGGGACGGAGAAGAATCCAACAAATCAGTGATCAATAAAATCGGTCGAGGAGCTTTTGAATTAGAAATGGATTAATGAACCACTTCATATATATAAATGATTTTTTTGAATATGAAATGGCTCAATAAACTACTACTTAATACTTTTTTAATATTAAAGACGTTTTAGAATAAATTCATAATAGTGTAATATCACGATAACATTATCGTGTTAAAGCGAGGAAAGCCACTAAACTAATTAAATTAAGCAGACTCATTACGGTTCACGTCAACAAGATTTTTCTTTTTTAGCGTAAACCGTAATTACTACGTCATTACTTGTCTACCCGCTTTCAAAGAGTATTTAATTTGCTTTCAGGACCATAAGCAATGTATTATTTTTTGGTATTATAATAAATTAAAATAAAATATAAAGACTACTAACGTTCCTATGCCTGGTGGGCATAAACTGGAGACGACAGGATAATAGACAGACGGAGTGAAGGGTGTTACGGGTAATACTGTATTACTTTTCAGTAATACAGATCCTGTCTTCAATTCGCTAAAGGTTTAAGAAAATGCATTTTTTAAGTAATCTAAGTCTGAAATCTTCAGTCCTAGCTAATTAGCCTACCAACAAAGACCGCCAAGTAAAAAAACGGGTTGCCTTTTTATGCTGCGAATTGCATTTACGCACAAACCTCGAACTATGAATCAGGAATGAGAGCCTCGGCGAGGGAGAAAACCTCTTAATATCGCGCATGAACCTCCTTTAGCGCGATTCTAGGCCTCGCAGAAGAATGCCACTATCTCCTAACATCTACCACTGTAGAGCATCGCGTAGACAATCCTCTCCAGTGAGAGGTCCAAGTCACGGGACACCTAGCAATTGTACATACATACATAACATCACGCATCGTTCCCATAGGGGTGAGCAGAGACCACATCCTTCCACTTGCATGTCTCCTTCGCTTCTTCCATTCTCATTAAACCTTTCATACAAGTTCGTCGGTTTAGAGTACTATTGACCTGGCCCTTATTTAAAATGTCCTTGATTTGGTCCAGGAACGTCCGCCTTGGTCTTCCTCTTCCAACTTTCCCATAAACTCTTGACTCATAAATCCTTTTTGTCAGTCTCCTTTCGTTCATTCTCTCTACATGCCCAAACCATCTAAGCATACCTTTCTCGATATTAGTCACTACGTCTTCTTTTAAACCACAACGTTCTCTTATCACACTATTTCTTACTCTGTCACTTAGTTTTACTCCACTCATACTTCTCAAAGCTCTCATCTCTACCGCATATATTTTACTTTTGTGCTTTTTCTGACTTACCCAACTTTCACTACCATACATAAGTGTTGGCACCAACACTCCTCTATGCACAGCCAGTCTGGTCCTTTTAGACACCGTCTGACTATTCATAAAGGCGTGCAAAGCACCATTTACCATATTCCATGCATTCACTCTCCTTTCTATATCACTTTCACATATTCCATCTTTTGTAAATTTAGATCCCAAGTACACAAATTCTTTCACCTCTTCCACTTGTTCCCCATCTATCAAAATATTGCCATTCATCATAGATTCATCTCGTTCAAAAAGCATAACTTTTGTTTTGTTTACATTCACTTTCAATCCTTTCCTTTTCAAAGCTTCATGCATAATATTTACCATCTCCTGTAGCTCATTAGCGGATGGTGCAAGTATTACTTGATTATCAGCGTAGACTAAACATTTGATGAATAACTTATGCATTTATAACCCATACATACATTCTTTTAAAATATAAATGTAAAGACAGGAAAATTGTTTAAGTAAGATAGATAAGTGGAGAAGTGGCGCAGAAATGGAGGAACGTCGTACCGAGTGAGATTTAAGGCGTCGAGGCGACGCTTCGCCATGACATGCTGTTTCACGTCCCGCTGAATATATTTAACATCAAAAATTGCGTTCCGGTACAATATTGTGCAGAAACACTACATAAGAGGTAAGTTACGCCTTATCAGGTTAGCGTGCCTACACCTTAGATTGTGAAATATAAATGCAAAATGAAAGTTCTTTATACTTATTTAATACCTAACGCGGCCTGCAATAAAAAATGAATTAAAATTTATAAGTACACAAAAAGAATTACAAATTAAATGTATTATTTATTTTTATTTCATTCTTTATTTGTAGTCAAACAGCGTACAAACCTGTCATTATTTTACATTTCATTTTACGCTTAAAATAAGACCATGACAGTTAACGCCTATCTAACTCCAAGAAATATGCAAACAAGTTTTGTGCGTGTATGCATTGGTGTGTGTGCGTCTTTGCGAGTGTGAGTACGTGTATGTATTTATAAGCATATGTGTGTTTATATTACATATCATTATTTTGATACCCCTAATAAAAGATTATTTTTTAATCTTTTTTATATTGCGATTATAATAAATTGAAGAAGTCTAATTTCGAATATGTTTTGCTGTAAGTGCGTTCTAGACGGGCGGTGACCGAATTTTGTGCATAATTTGTATTTTCTTTTAGTTCAATCATTAATGGCCTATTGTATAGTCAATATACGACTTTATTCATAATAAATATTAATTAAAACAATATTAATATCATTTCAAATTTGTGTTGAAAAAAACATAATTGCAATTTTTTACTGTGTTTAGTGATTAGTTTATTTTATAGAATTTCTGTATGTTCTCAGGTTTCTTATGGTATATTTTATTATATTTAAAGCCATAATGCAATGTTTTTGTTAAAAAATGATCAGTTGAAATTACAGTCAAGTGCTAACCTGCCAGCTATAATAAAAAGAGACCTGAGTGTCATGTCTATTGTGTATCCCACGGATTTCCCTTGCAAATATTAATTTTAGAGTCACATTGCTACTTTACAATCGCGAATAATTTTGAAAATCGGATGTTGAGAGAGTTTATTGATCCATACCTTTTTCCAATAATTCAAAATCACCTTTCTACTGAAACCGGTTTGGGACACATAAGTTTAATAGTTACAAAATCAATAATGTAAGTAGCAGCCTATTAACGTCCCTTTGCTGAGCACAGGCCTCCTCACTTACATGAGAGAGGGTGTTTAGAGCAAAGATCCGCCATACTGGTCCACTGCAGATTGGCAGGGATAGCACACAAGTGCATACTCTGTTCCTTTACTCTTATAGGCCGATGTGACGGGAATCCGACACGACCGGAAAGGGGTACAGAACCGACGGCTTAACGTGCTCTCCGAGGCACGGGGGTGGACCACACCGACAACTTCCCAACTTCGGGCAAATATTGAGGATATCATTATAGAAAACTCAATATCGGTTTTTGAATTGGTACGACCTGGGACTCGAAGCGAAGACCTCATGTCTGTTGGTCGAATATGCTATCCACTAGACTAATGAGTCGTTCAAACATTGAGTGATCTTATCAGGGATAAGCGAAATTTCAAACTTATAAACAATATAGGTTGCCTTTGTTGTTGTATAGCTGGTTGGTTTTGTCAGCCCTTTTTCGATAATTAGATTTCAGATTTGAAATTTTATAATATCATAGTTTCTAGCCTAAAATAACAACACCACTAGACAGAACCTATTTATATTCTACACAGCGGGCTTAATCTACCAGCTTTTACTATGAATATTTATCACAACATCTCTTACTACACCCACGGTTTATAATGTGGAATAAAGCAAAAATAACACACCAAGAATTACCGGAGTATTTTTAGGAAATCTTTTTATTAGCATTTATGTGTTTTGAAATAATGTCCCATATTTAATCTTCATGGTCTCAATCTATCGATGATCTCAAAGGCTAAAAGTATTCAAAACGTCTAGATATAATTCATAAAACACAAATTTGATATAAATGTATGGAGAGTGTGAATTAATATTAGAAATTTAATTAAACATAACTAAGTGAATCATATAAGCGACAAGCGTTCAATATATTATATTTAAGTGGTATAACTCATGCCTTTTCGCTATCATTTTAAACTAAACTGACCTGCTACCACGATATAAATTTCGGTGTTATTAAAGTGTATTTCTCCGAAACGAAAACAAATTAAACCCACCTGAGCATAGGGATTTACGTGTCGCAATCGAATACTCGGATGTATCCCTTTTGCACTAATCGAGCAATTTCTCCCATGTTATTAAAGGTAAATGGAAATGTTCGCAGACCGTTGCGTTTCCAAAACGAGTTTCTTGTAGACGGCGTTGAATTTTTAAACAAATTGTCCGACCTACCGAGGCGGGAAGCCACTTTATGTTATAGGCTTAGAGATTTAGTACGTTGTTAAATTAAGACTATACAAACATTTATCAACGTTATTTCATATTTCCGAATGAACGATGACGTTATTATTAAGATATAAGCATCATTTCACTTCATTTCAACTGCTTATATTTACTGAAATGAAATATATTTCACTGATATTATAAAGGTCCTTTGATATAAGGATTATTAATAGTTTTAAAGTTTACGTAAGTTATTAAGTAAAAGCTGCATAAACTCATAATACATTCCGAGTGAACAATTTTACTTCTGATTCATTTAAATTCCTATATCTCCTGAGTTATTGGTTTTTTTACGCTGGAAAATGCATTTATGCAAGCCTAAGTATTGCCAAGGGGAGACCTCGCAATATCCCCCTAAATCCTAGCGGAACCCTCTTCATCCATTACTGGAACATTTGAATATTCCTCGCATATTCCTCTCTGAATTCCCGGATGAATCCGACCGGGAGTAAACGAAGCGGATATGACGGGAGCAAATGTACGCCGCCTGGAACCCCGCCTTCTTCGGCGATGAAAGAGAGCATTGGCTGCGTTTTCCCTCTCTCACTCGGTGACCTCTTTCAGCGAGACGATTTTCTCACAGAAGAAAGCCAGTCCCGCCCCGCATCTGTCACTGGAGAGCATCGCGCGTACAACGCTCTCCAACTAAAGATCCTCGCCACCAGAAGATGACGGTGAGGTCATCTAGATGCACATTCTGATAAAGTATGGCGCGCTAAGGCGGGTAGCTCTTCACGCCCGAAAAAAAGCTGTAAAAAATCTTATACACTAATGAAGAAGAAACAATTTGAAATGTTAGTCCTAATTTATATTATCCTTATTAAACAAACGTAAACTCTTTCTTGCCTCTGTCCCTGTCTCATTTTGCTTCCTTTAAAGGTTTTCAAAGGGATGTGTAAATAAAGAACATTTTTGTTGTTGTTGCGTAGATTTATTCCTTTAACTCAGCCGATAATAACAAATGAAGAATGTAAGTGGATTTTAAAAATGCTATGAAACACAAACGATATTTCCCTGAGGCGACGTTAATGTTCCGGTGGCGGCGTTCGTCCATTCGACCGAATCTCTGGAAATTAAGGCAGGAAAAAAGTCAATAAATCCAAGCAAGCCCGAGCAGATAAAGATTGTCTCTGGAGCGACATAAGCGGCTGGGATATCGGAGCACTGCGTTAATGTGTCCTGAGATTCTGTACAAAAAAAGATTGTACGAAAACTATATATTTCGGTTCTTTTACTAATACTGCAATGGACATATTTTAAACTTACATGACACGGGCGTCAAAATACAAAGGTGTTCACATATGGAGAACTTTGAACTAAGCAAGTACCCCTATAAAATCTTTTCTTCTTTTTGCTAGAAGACAGAATACCTACCTAAGTCCGTTTTTGCACAGAAATATTAATAAAAAATCGAATATACTCACAATGAACAAATATGAATTGAAAAAATGTTTACTAAAACTATTATCTAAACTTAATTACGGGGAGACAGAAAAACTTTTAAAGACGAATATGTGATACTATTTACAAAGAGTAGTGTCCACGTAAAAGCATCCCATCCATAAACTCAAATCGAAACATACAAATACACACACAGCCCCCACACAAACACACGCACACTTACACGTCATGCATGCATACCTTTACTTTTTCTTTTTTTTTATATTTGAACAAAACCTAAAATTGAAATTTTATTTTTGAGTACGTTTAGTTTATTATATACCATGTACATTGTTTGGGTAGGCACTGGCACCTAAAATACGGGTTTTCCTAGTTAAAGGGTCAAGATTTCACAGAAAAAATGAATAAATTGTACCTAATAAATAAATATTTCATTTCATTTCATTTTTAGTTTCATACAGGTAAGCGCTCGAAGGGTGTTTTGACACGCGTAACAGGTAAATTATTATTTAAATCTCAATGGTTTATTCATTTTATGGTACCGGAACACAAATTTAAGAGCTCACATTTGCTGATAGGCTCCATAATCTAGACAAATTAGGAAATATAATGTCTTAAATTTGTTTCGCAGTTATGAAAGCTGGTCCTATTATATATCAACAATTAATATTCATATACTGTTTAATTCAACTACAGTTGTTATACTGGTAATATATACCACAATCATCTTAAAATAATTCAACCAATATCCGTAAAGGCCAAATGAAAACTAAAATTTTGTATATAACCTTTACTACAACCATTAACATTAATTGGCTTTTATACATTTGATGCAATATGTTTGCAATTTTCGCGGTAGTTCTAACAAAAACATTACAAATATCTATTGTATTCATATGAAGCGCGTCAGTGCGTATAGAGAACAAACACACAAAGAATGAAATATTTCATTCTAAATTATGATATTCTCATTTTCTGGCATAAACTTTATCAATCTCTACAGAAAAGTCTATCGTTTTTCATTAGAAAGTTTATAAAAAAAACCGTTGCACAGTACCGAAACTGCGAAGCAGCAAAGTTCACATCGCGTCGCGAACATATATTCGCCCAATACTGGAAGTTGGTCAACTAATCCAAGTTTCTCCGCACGGGCTAATGAGGTGAGTTTGATTTGAATTCCCTGAAGGAAGGAAATTTAGACATTTATTTTTGGACTATCAGACCTTACTAAACAATCATGTTTTTCTTTTAGTCTATTATATAGATACAATTTAAAATTAACATGATAACAGGTAATTTATCTTTTAATGGCGTCATCAAAGTCAGCACGCCTTTTTTGGTAGCTTCAAGCCAAAACTGCTAGCAAAACAGACAGATTAAAATTCTCATATATATAAAAGTTTACATTAATTTACTAAGTGCCCTGTTGTTTTTCATTATTCCCAAAACAATCGAAAACAAATACCTATTTTCGGTAAAAAGTAAAGTATATATACAAAAAATTTCGACCGTTTCTTAAATTTTTACAAATTTCACACTGTTCTTCCTATAAATGGCGATTTTTCATTTAAATTCTTCATGCAAAGCACCTCAAATTTTTTACTTAAATACTCGTATTAATTTCATGAAATATTTCCCTAAGTTCTGTACAAATGGTACGGTAATGTATAATGTCTATAAGGGATGGCGAAAGCTGTCACTGCTAGCAGTTCCAGTTTAGAGACCGTCTGCTGTCAATGTTATGTAAATCACTACTATTACTTGCAAATTCCTGTAAATATTCAAAGTTTTTAATACACTCGCAATTTGTCGAAAATATTCCCTTTTATGAAGATTTTACTAAAATATTATAAACTATTTTGCGGATAAATATATTTATTTATATACAAAGACGGATGACGAACTGGAAGAAACTGTAATGCCGACTCGAACTCGCGCCATGAAATCGCAATCTACGAGAGTTTGCTCCGTAAAGTTTGTTCAATCAGACCTGTCTCTACACTCACAATTGTGTTCAGTTACTGCCAAGAAATGCACAATACTCTATTAGTTTAAGTTATTATGTAAACCACGAAGATCACATATGTTTGAAAAAAAGATAAGCCAGGAAAATGATCATTCAAATCATCCATTTTCCTCACAAATGACATATTAACTTGAAGTTGCCATAATTATGGGCTTAGAAAATTTACGTTAAGGAGGACGTTACTGATGTAATGGTGAAATCAATTCCCAGTAGGTCAAATTGAGGGAATTGTATTTTTATTAATGGCAGCATTATTAGAACCTTTGGTTAGGTTAGGTTAAAGTTGTTAGGTCACGGATTTTTATTTACCATTCATCAGATATAGGTTCTTTTAAATAGGCAAATGAACATTAATTACTTCTATCAGGCAAAATACACCTACTTTCTGTTACATACACACGTATCCTCGCATGCACACTTTAAATCAATGGCTACTGGTGTGCTAGGTGCTCCAGGCACGTCGCCCTCGGAGAGCATGTTCGGATGACAGCCGACAGCAAGTTGGGTCAGTCTTCACAAGTATCGTTGCTGGCGCGGCTGTGGAGCGTACAACCACGGCATCATCAATGTGACTTTTCAGAACACAGTCAGGTTTTAGCCGGTAAGAATCCGGCATAACCCGCAATGCCCACCCCCGTGCTGTTGCGAGTATCCATAAGGTTTTCCTGACGCAAAAAAAAAACTTCGTAGTAATTATAAGTGGAGGTGTAATTTATTACAAAACAAATAAAGATATCTTTAATATTTTAGTATTACTATTTACCATTAAAGTATTGGAAATCCAACCAATAAACAATTTTGATAGCCACGTTTTAATCTCTGAACGTCAGCAAACAAAGCGTTTGGCCTCTAATGGAAATTACATACCCTGAGGTCGGAAATCAAATTGACTGAAGAGGTTAAGCAAACGTGTGGCTTGGGAGCCGAGACCGTAGTCCGTTGAATATTAATCGGTTCGTAAATGCGCTTTTATTTGCTTTACCCCACGTTAGCGCGCTCGCCGTCTGCCCTATAGATCAACCTTAATATTCGACCTAGGTTAATTGAATAGTATTTACAAAACAATAGAAAATTCAGAAACGCAAAGAAATAAAAGTGACCATTTAATGTCGTTAGGTAGGATATACAAAAACTCGTACATTTGTTCCTTACATGACGTCTAAACGTAAAAGTAACTCAACGTGACATAGTATATGACGGCGTACGGCCCGAAGCGGAGGCAATCAATACACCCAATTACTTTTATAAACTCATTTAATATTTATATATTTAAAGTAACATTCTGAATATTCACTTTTTCATAATAACAACACTATCATAATAGAATGTCTCACAAGAGAATGATCTACCGAATCCTCTATATGAACACACTATAAAAATGATTTACTGAATGATCTCATTAACTGAGAATCAGCCTATTTATAGCATTGAGCTTGCACTTGCTACATCCGGAATAATTGCAATATTCAACAATATAATATCAGAACCATGACACTGGTATAATTACAGAATCACAACATCTGGTAAAATGGATAAAATATATAGGAAAAAACTTAAGAAATAAAAATAAAATTGCTGTAAATTCTAGTAGGCTACATAAAATTGACAAGTCATTCAAGGGTAACTGTAAACGTTTCTACAACAAGCTCCCAGAAGACGTTACAAAGATGTCTCTTAATAAATTTAAATCTTTTATTAAAAGAAAACTAATTGAGAAATCATTCTATAATTTGAAAGAATACTTAGAAGACAAAAAGCGTGGGAGTGAATGAATTGCTCTATATGTATATAGATNCAGAATACTCTTCATCCTTTATTGGAACATCCGATGATCAGGACATTCCTCTCTGATATCTCGGATGAGTCTGACTGAGAGTTCACGAGGACGAGCGCAAGCATACACTACCTGGTACCACCTTCAGCGGTGAAAAAGAGTAGTGCATTTTCTCTCTCTCACTGGTACGCCTCTTTCCGTGAGACGACCGTCTTACTGGATCATCACTCACTGGACGGTATCGTGCCTACAAATTTAGTAAAACCTTGCCTTAACGTTTATTACTCTCAAATTTAACAGAGTTATTGTAACTCTCTTCATATGAAACTCCCTCAGGCTTCGCTGTAATCTATACATAAACCTTTTAATACGAACATTAAAGTTACAAACAAGTATTATCCAAAGTTTACCGCGCACCTTTATCCGTCACGTGCTTTCTTGACAACAATAAACTTGCACAAAGTCATCGGATTTATAATGTACAGCATAGCGTAAAATTTCCGCTACAAGTTTTAAAATATTAAAGCTGAAAGTTTATAATATATCAGTATATGCACTGCTGTTGTAAAAGCGGAAAATATTTTCACATAAAATATAGGTATGCGTAATATTCAAAGAGCTAAAAAATCATTTTCATACTTTCCATCATCAGTACTATTTCTAAAACCTAAGTATAATCGCTGTAATGCATAATATAACAAATTGTAGTCGGTTCGTACGCCATCTCGCATGAACTTCGTGTACACATTACACAGAAAGAATCTTTTAAAGCTTTTACTGGAGCTTTGACGCAGGACAAATTTTCGCGATTTATTCATTAATTCTTTTTTAATAATGAATTAATATATGTAGAACTGTATAAATATCAAGTGTCGTCCTCTCCAGGTATAACGAGAAACATTAACTCGGTTTATAATGTTCCCGATATCAATTTACACAAACTCATTAATAATAATAGCTAGAAACGCGACAGTTTCAACCGCTCTGGCGGACCGTCACCCGAGAACTAGCGAGTCCGCCGCCAGCTGACGACACATGACTCCCCACGCCGATAGATAGATGGTGCCAGCGTTCCACAGATTTCTGCACTCCGACATATATAAGAAAATAGTAGGAATTGGATCAATTTAGCGACTAGTCGTCCAAGCAAATGATAGTATACATTTACGTCTTACACTTTTTGATTGCGTCATCACTTACCATCAAGTGAAATTATTATACAAAATTGAAGACACTTGCAGCCAAAATCGTAAAATAAATCTAAATATTGCTTTGTCTTGTAGTATCTTCATGTATGAAATTTACAGTGTGCGTTTCATTCCATGTAATATTTACATTTACATTAACATATAACCTCGTCATACATTTTAAAATTTATTTCATTATGAAGTTATTTAATTATGCTGTACTTAATGACTATAAGGTTAAACTGTTTATTTGTTGTGCACGATCAGTAAAATATGTACGAAATTAAAATTAAATACACCGTAATAATGAGTAGAGTGAAATAAAATTTTAACGATGAGAACATTAAGGTAAATCTCGCGTTAAACGTAGTAATCCCTATTAGCCGACGCTTTACAGCGGAATAGCCGTCCGGTGTTGTTGTAGCCATCGGACTTTACGACCAATGAAAACTGGAGCCTTTGAACTGAAGCCATTATAGGATTACTTATATAGTTATACAGATATACATTGTATAACTTAAAGGATAATACTAGCCTGCAAGTCATTATACCGGTCAAATTAACGCAAGGGCCCGGACAGGACAATAAATGACCACTTGTTTAAGCCTATTAGTTTTATATCCAGATCTGTCTATTTGAGTCTAAATTAATATAAACAATTTCACTGTGATTCCCTGGTAACTTTTACAAAATCTGTACATTTTGTTGTTACTAACTTTCTAAAATTTGTTGCAAACCTTGTTAAAACGATGAACGTTCAAGTTCTAAAACTTTTACATATTGTACCTTCGTCACAGTGAATCACAGTAGCAGGAATGTGTATAGTATTTAAATTATCTGGTTGTTTATATGAATTTCGCGCCTGATTTCATCAACTTCCTCTTGACAACACTGATAACTCTAAAAAGTTATAGAGGCAACGCTTAAAAATACCGAAACTCATGGTGTAATATTACGAAATGTTATCCAATACGAGGTAATTTCAGCAAGCGGAATAATTGTATGAATGTAGTCTTTCGAGCTCTGTTTCGTGAAGTAGTTGTTGTAAGAGAAGTGCTACATTGAATAAATTCAAATAGTGAAGAGAATAAGAGTTGTTAATTAATGTGAGTTGGTGTTTATATAATACTATAATCAAAGGCGGTTAAGAGATTGCTTTAAGAATTACACAGCTTTTGCATATTTTTTTTTCATATTGTTTCTTGGCTATTATGCAACGGCCTGTAATTCATTTATCTGTAAAATATAAAATTATCTATCTATCTATGGGTAATAATTACTAATTGAACGAATTCCTAAACGACAAATCAAGCAATTAGTAAGAGAGAGAACTTAAGTAGTTAGATTTCAAACAAAGGGCAGATAAGTAATTATTATCTGATATTTTAAGCCTCTGTTAAAACGGGCGGGCAACAAATAACTGTAATAAGTATATTTATTTAAATACACAATAGAAATGCCTACTAAAATTAGCGTTAGATGCACATCATCTAGTAACCAGTTATTTATTTCACGGTTATTTAAGCCAGTTGTCGTTGTTTCAGCGTTTATTGATAACATTTATTCGTATTGACATATAATTAAATCGATGTCAAAAGACTAATTCAGATGGCATACATATCGTTGTAATAACCATAAATTTAGACAATGAATACTTCAAAGCAAGTATGAAAGAATACTGCACGAATTTACTACTATCACTGATCTTTTAAAACTTCTATTGTCTGAGACATTACTTAATGCTTCAAATTTTAATAGCAAATAAATATTTTTAAACTGGCTTCTACATTGGTATTAAGGAAATCACATTTTTCCTAATAGTTAATCTTAATTACGTATTAACGTTAGCTAAATTTAACTGTATAAATATAAAGATAACAATACTTGACACAGCCAGGTTGATAAAATATTCCAAAGCTAAAAACGTACTGTACCAGGGACATGATAAAAACATTCAATTGCAGACGGCAAGCTGACGACGTGTTGGTACAAATGTTTCTGATTTATCTGCCGCGTGTCCGACATTGTTTTATAGCTCTAGCGCCGTTTTCCCCGGCTCATTGCGCTCATCAGCGTGTGCAATCCAAGTGAATTGAATTCGTCCTACATTGATTATTAACGCTTCCCGACAGACGCTTACTGTTTGTCACTGTACACTGTACTGATAGAATATTACAGGTTTTATGAAATTACTCAGTATATGAACGAATATAAAAGTTTTTACCACTGTCTTTATCAGGTACCGGGTTCCAGAACCTTGAAAGAGCAGTTCAGGGCGCGCTTTTTACCATTCCGCACACCTGTCGGCACTGCTGAAGCTGCAGAAGTCTTTAAAAAACTATAGAACTTATGTTTCCATTCATGAAATCCTTTTTATAAAAAAGACAGGCAACCGAGCTGGCGTGCCTTCGGATGGTAAGTAAAAGAATATTGGCGATGTGCCGCCAGCCCAAAAGGTAATTGCCCCTTAAATAAACCAATCATTATAGTTTATGCTGAACTAAATCAGTTCAAAGAAACCTAAATATCCCGGAAGTAATGCTGAGGTACATATGATCCAACTCAATCAAACCCTGTCTATATCCGATAGTCAGCATAAATAACTATTATTACTAAGTACGACTGTAGAGTAGCACCACTTTATACGTAATATGTACTTTTTTTTAAAAGTATCTATTATACTTAAAAGAGTATAGCGGTTTTTTATAACCTATATTGCGCAATTGAATGCGAGTACATTCAATAACTCTCGCGATGGTAAGCATAGTTTGAGATAGCAATGCGCTAACGTTATAAGACATTCATTAATTATATTTTGGTATATCTGTTATCTGTACAGACTGCATCGAGATGATAATTTAACGGTTAGTAGAAATCACTCGCCAGTAAAGATTAAACTGTATATAGAAATGCAATGTATTTAATTCAATTCGCTTGTTATGGAACTGGAAACGCATATTCAGACCGTATCATCAGCTGTAAAAAATGAAATTAGAATATTCTGCTGATTTAAATGTGCTAAATATATTACTGGTGTCAAAATACACAAGCAAATTGGAATGTTCTCGTTAAATTTTAAACAAACAGAGCAATCCGCTTATCAATTATACAGATGCAAGCCAACATAAATAAACTAGAGTTGTATGTTGAACTGTTTCCCACAATAGGCTCATCACTGTCCAGGTCACCGCGAGCGTGCCATGTATCGAGTCAATGTGATAGGAATTTATATTAATTTCCTGTAACATTCCAGGGATCCAGTTGGCTGCTGTAGAAACTAGAACTAATCTTGCCTAAACTAATCTAAAGTGTATGGAAATTTTTATTACCTAACCCCCAACACATAGATTACCATCAACAATCCAATACTAAATTTCTTATCACTTATATAGTATAGTATAATATATATCATTATCCTAAAAGAAATTACACTTTCGCTCCATTACGAGGTCTTTAAGATCTCGTGCAGGAATTTCGTATTGTGCGTTGACTATAATCGTGTTGTATCACTCCTCTAACATGTAAAGTTCTTTTAGTATGAGTAAGACAAATATACAGATTTGCCTACTTAAAGATGAATTCAAGGACTTAAAAAATATAGTAATGGATTAGGTCCCTAACGCACAGTAGTATAATTATTTTCATTACTTGCGTTGTCGTCGATGTCATGTCGATACTCTTGGAAACCTAAAAACTATTTTTAGGAGACTGATTAGATCCCTAGCGCAAGAAAGGGTAAGTTATTTACGAGATATTTTAGGTCTCCAAAGCACCAGCTGAAAGTTCTTTGAAAATGATGGAATGGGTTAAATAGGGGAGAAGAGTGATTTATAGGTGACTAAAGTTGATTTACTTAATTTGGCTCATATATATTTTCGCTTGTTGTTGTGTACAGGCAAATCTTATAACCGAAAAGCTCTGGCAAACTAAATTTGGGATCTTATATACTTGTCCCCGTTAATGGGAGTTCGTTCCACATTATGCATGTGCGCGGAAAGAATAATCGACGAAAACGTACTGTAGCTGAGGGTCATGCATGCAAGGTGTGCGGACGAAATTTATTTCTCCGTCGGGTTGTTTGTTGATTAAATCGTGACGGCGGTACCAACTCAAACAGCTCCTCAGATCATTCCCCGTTATAGTTATAAATACGATAGAACACGCATAGAGAGCTAACGTCCCTACGGTGCTCCAGAGCTTCCAGCTTACTGGACAATTGGGAGTCATCGACATTTCGTACATTATATACAAATACAAGTAGATTATGTTTTTAACAAACCACATTTTATTCTTGGTAGGTTTTCAGCAACGTCATGACTAATACTTTTTTTATACATTTCTATCGCCAACCAAATTTGGATCGCTGAAAGTAATATAAACATGCAATATAAAGAAATAAAGTAATTTCCTATCTATTACAATTACTTGCGTCATTTACCACAAACTTCTAAAATTCTTTACATAAAGAAAAACTTTTTCACTAATGTAAAACATTAGCTTTCAAAAAGAAAGCGCTGTAGA
Organism: Elymnias hypermnestra; assembly: GCA_015832385.1. Lineage (NCBI taxonomy): Eukaryota > Metazoa > Arthropoda > Insecta > Lepidoptera > Nymphalidae > Elymnias > Elymnias hypermnestra. The sequence continues at coordinate 3,490,951 of JACTOM010000855.1, forward strand.
ATTTGAGGTAAATATAAGTATTCATTAAAAAAAAACTTATAATATCAAGTGTCAGCCACTGGAATGTAGGGAGAGTGATTATAATAACATAAAATTGGATACTGTGTTTAAATTATAAAGTATTAACTTAAACTGCCTCATTGGTCTAGTGGTTAGCATGTTCGACTACAGACATGAAGTCCTGGGTTCGAGTCCCGGGTCGGGCCAATTCAAAAATCAATATTGAGTTTTCTAGTAAGATTTTCTCAATATTTTCCCGAAGTTGGGCAAATTGCCGGTGAAATTCACCCCCGTGCCTCGGAGGGCACGTTAAGCCGTCGGTCCTGCGCCTGATCTCTCTCCGGTCGTGTCGGGTTCCCGTCACATCGGACTATGAGAGTGAAGGAATATAGAGTGCACTTGTGTACTATGCCTGCCAATCCGCAGTGGAGCAGCGTAGTGGGTCTATGCACTAAATACCCTCGCTCCTCGGAGTGAGGAGGCCTGTGCCCAGCAGTGGGACGTTAAAGGGCTGCTACTTACTTACTTTACTTTTACTAGTTACTTTAAAAAATTGTCACGGAATCTCAAAGATGCGATTATTGATATTCCTTCTCATTGGTTCCTTAAAAATTGATACCTCATCATTGTTGGACCGATGTTACTAGAATTTTTACCAGCAAAAGGGAAAAATTAAAGATAATACTTAATAAACTCAGTTCAAATACCACGGAGAATGAAAAATTGTATATATTGGTCTGCTAATAAGAATAGACAATACTTATTTAGGAAGACGTGTAAGTATAACTGAACTGTAATGTGGTCATCAGTTATGATAAGCTAATATCACACAGAGATGTCCATAGTGAATAAGCAACGCCGTAAATCAGTTTCAGTTAGCAATGTGCTTACATAACTGTGTGTGGAGCATTTGATAAGCTAGACCACGATCGAAGAGACGAATTGCCGCATCTCATAACCCTGTCGTTTAAACTTGAATCCACCTCTAGAATAATTTAACGCCATCGAAAAGGAGCTCAATTCTCTATTATGTCAAAGTTAAAATTAATTGAAAATAACTTTATTAATTTTTATAAACTCTTCGGTCAATAGTTTTATGTAAACTTGTGAGTTCATATCATCGAAATGCTAATGAGAAGCAAAAGAGCTTCTCTAGAAGAGCCCTCGATCTACCTTTCTTATGCGTGAAAATCTACAAAAATAATACGAGTTCTCTAGAACGCTCCCAGACCGTCGTAAGGATATGTGTGTAGCCAATAATTTGTCATACTTCTATATACTCGTATAATTAAATTCAATATAAATTGCTTAAATCACTTTTACGTTGACTCCTGATACCTTTTAAAATCTAGACTATCATTTTATATGAAGATCGTTGAACCACAAAGATGCATTTAATGATATACCTTCTTGTATGGTTCTTTATCAAATTAGATACTACACTATTGCTGAAGCGATTTTGGTGTAATTTTTAACAGTAATTGGGTAAAATTAAGGATAATATTTAATAAACTGGGTTACAAATACCTACAAAAACTGAAAAATATTTCTCAAAGAAATCTTGTATATTATGTATTGTATTTATAACAACACAAGTACTACACAATAATTTATAGTAACACAGCTAGATGTAGATGTAAATGAGTAGTTCCAATTTGCACACATTGTATTTGAGGCCATGACGTATGGCATATCCTTAGCTGATCGAAATTAAATCAAATCAAATCAAAATATCTTCATTTAAGTAGGTTCTCCTCCGAAAGGGATCGACCGATTCTCATGAAATTTAGTGAACATATTGGGTCGGTTATATATCATACTGCTGAACCCGCGACTGTCGTCTGCGTGGAACGTTGATTTGGTAACACTTTCAGTAATTTAGGCAAATATTACAGCACTTTTGAATCGTCAAATAATTTTTTTTTCTTTTTTTTTCCACACTCTAATTCTAATGTACGTCTGATGATGATACTCCAGAACGACTTAAAATCCAAAGTTACGGTAAAGTATACTCAGTCGGATGTTTTGTTTTTTGTTATCATCATCATTACAATATCATATTAGTTTATTATATTTCAATTCAGATTAGAGCAGTTCGTTCACTCCCACGCGTTTCTGTCGTCTAAGTACTCTTGCAACTTATAATACGATTTTTCTAACAACTTTTAACAAGGACTTTGACTTTATTAATTGACATTTCTAACGCGTCTTGTCGGAGTTTATTATAGAAACGTATACAGTTACCCTTAAATAAGTTGTTAATTTTATGCAGCCTACAAGAATTTACAACAAGATATACATTCACTCTTTTTATTAAATGAGTCAATGTTTTTGTGTACGTACAAGTTTTCTAATATGTATACGCAATGAACTGTCATTATATTAGCTGCCTTGAATTTGTTTCTTAGCGACTTTCTTGGACCCATATTGTAAATCGCACGAACGGCCCTTTTCTGCAGCACAAATATTGCATCTATATCAGCAGCATATCACCAAAGTAGAATACCGTATGACATAATGCTGTGAAAATAGGTGAAATATACCAGTCTGGCAGTATCAACATCTGTCAGACGACGAATTTTTTTAACAGCGTAAGCCATGGAGCTGAGCGTCTTCGATAGACCACTTATATGGGGCCCCCACTGTAATTTGTTATCTAATGTTATACCTAAGAAAGCGGTACTATCTACAAGGTCTAGTTCCTCATTATTAAGTTTAACAATGGTTTGCGTTTGTTTCACATTAGGAAGAGTAAACTTTACACATTTTGTTTTCTTTCCGTTGAGCAATAAATTATTAGCTTCAAACCATTGTACCACTTTATTGAGAGAGCTGTTTACGTCGTCATAATTTGTTTGTCATCTATTAATTTTAAACAATAGCGAAGTATCATCAGCAAACAGAAAAATCTCATGATCACCCTTAACAAAGTAAAGAAGGTCATTGATATAAATGAGGAACAGAAATGGTTCTAATATGGAACCCTGTGGGATTCCCATTTTTGTCACAGACCCCGCAGAAAGCTTGCCATTGATACAGACCTATTGCGCTCTATTGGTTAAATATGAACTCATCAGGTCTAAAGCTGTGCCCGCGAGGCCATAGTATCGCAATTTTCCGATCAGAGTTTCATACTGAACAAAATCGAAGGCCTTAGACAGATCACAAAAAACGCCAAGCGCGTCACGTGAATCCTCCCAGGCCTCGTAGATATTGAATAATAACTATATGCCAGCATCGGTAGTCAAGCGACCTCGAGTAAAGCCAAATTACTTATTATGTAATAAAAAAATTAGCTTGTGAAACTCTTATATGGAGAGGCTAAGCAACTCCGTGTCATCTGCATAACTTAAATTATTGAAGCAGCTGCTTCATTAATTTTAAGCTCATCTCAGCTCCCCAATCAAGTCGTTTATGTAAAGGCTAAACAAGTCCGGAGAGGTAAGTCCTCTCTGTCGTACACCAAATTCCATTCTGTACTCACTGGACACCGAACCTCCCCAACGCATCATATTAGTCTGATTTTCGTACCAGTACTGCATAAACGTTATGATATTGCTGTGAACATTTGCTTCACGCATTTTTGTCCGTAATAAATAATAATTACGAATCAAATGCGATCCAGGTAACACGCATAAACAGAAGTACTACGATTTTTATTTTTATAATATCTAAGGCATGTTTCAAGTAGTATGTGATCTATAAGTTAATATTGCTCATCTATATGAGTATAAACAAACATATTTACTACAAAAATATTATACATTTGACGTTTAGTCTTATGATGTTTTGCAGCATTTATATAAAAGATATATTGCTGTTTAAAAAGTCATGCACTTTAAAATGCTGATGGCGTTAAAAATGTTTACTGGGACATCATTCATTTTGCATTCCTAATGAAGAAAATTAGTTGTGTGTGATGTAAAGTATAAATTAATTTCATCGTTTATATGTTTTTCCATTCATGTTTAATTTTATTACCAGTTAATAGATTTTGTATTGTAGTAGCGACATAAATACTTACATTATTAACTATACCTGCACTTAATACTTTACTATATTAACTGCAACTTAATATATAAACATCTTGGAAACTGGTTTTAATTGAATACTTCTTAATACGTGTACAAATATCTTGAGACGCAAAATTATTCAAATGATATCTCACTTTTAGTTTAAAATGTTGTCTAGAAAACTACGATATTATTTATACAAACATTCGCTTCAGTAACAGAGCTATTAAATTAAGTTTAAAATGAGTAACCCCTAGGCTCTCGAAGCGAGCGAAGCATCACCTGTTTGCTGCAGGGTAGGTAAAAATCACGCCTGAACCTCCCCTCCACCACCAGTCCAAGTCCAATACTACACAAAAATTGTTCCTAAATTTAACCTGCTGGCAATCTAAATCAGGACCTCTGATAATGAAGCACCATTGCAACGTAATCTCCTATGAACGTAAATATAAACGCAAAAACCTATGTAACTGGCTAATCACTACGTGAAACTCGATAAACAGGATCATATATTATATCTAGATCTTTGAATTTCACAAACAAGAAATTTATGTGCATTAACTAATATAGTAGACTGTAATATAAAGTTATCGTCGAGTCTTGTGCTGGATCAACTTAATTCATATTACATCACACGTGTCAAACGCAATATAGTGTCATTGAATAACCACGCTCGAGCGGCGCAATGACGTTGACGAAGATTGCCATAAATAATGGAGGCGGTTAACGACTGATGCTCGGCGAACGACAGAATCAAATCAATTGTTAGTTCATCAACGCCTATTGTACTTCGTTGTTAACGCCAATCACAAACTATTTCTAACGTACTTGTAATTCACATCCGATGATACGCATACCACATTTATAGAACGCTATTTCCAGTTCTGAAAAATCTATAAAATATTAATAAGCAAGTATAGTAAAATGATTTTCTTGATAAAAAATTAACCTACCACCAATTGTCAAATTCAAATTCAATTTGGCTTTTCCAACACTTGTGCATTGTTAATATTCTATTTTTCCAAATCAATATTTCCAATGTGCGATTGATGATGATATTAAGGAAAAACCTAGAATCTAAAGTCACGAGAGTGCTTTCGCATCTGTTCTTTCCCTGAGAAGAGACCACATCAACATCAAGCGGGTGTCCTTTCCGTTATCATCATCATTGCAACATAATTTTTAATTTATTTTATTTCGTCAAGTCATCTACACCCATTTAATTTTATAACTTGTAGTATTAACATATAATCAAAAAACAGATTTTTTCAATACAACTATAATCGTATATTTATTTATACACTTTATTGCACGTCTACAATAATAATATAAAATGAAATAAACTTAAATATAAGAGAACTAAAAGTACAACAGGCGGTCTTATCGCTAAATAGCGATTTCTTCCAGACAACCTTGGGTTAAAAAAGCTAAAAGTAATATAGGAGGTAGGCAATAAAATAACCCTACATACTAATATCTACATTCTAATACATGTATAACAATAAATATATTAATAAATTAATATATATAATATTATAACATAGATACATAGATTTACAAAATGTGTACATACATATATATATTGTCGTCAAGTTCTATGATCGTAGTCTAAGAGATAGTGTTCCTTTAATAATTTTTTGAATATCGGTAGTGATTTGGCCTCCTGGATAGAGCGAGGTAATGCATTCCACAGCTTGGTCGCTTGGACAGCAAAGGAATATTCGTAAAATTTTGTTTTATGTATCGGGACTTTCAATGTAAATTTTTCGGAAGATCTTAAATTTTTGGAATGCATTCCAAGGAATTCAAATTTATCCTTCAAATAGTGAGGCGTATTAGGATGAAATAACACACAGTACAGGAGAGAAAGTATATGCATATTCCGGCGATGTCGAATGGAGGGCCACTTGAGCTGATGACGGAAGTAGGAAATGTGGTCATATTTGCGCAAACCAAATATGAACCGGATAGCAAGATTTTGAAGTCGCTCAAGCTTATTCAATAAGTCCTCTGTTAAATTAGGATAGCTTGCATCAGCATAATCGAGAATCGGGAGAAGAAGAGAATGTGCTAACAAAACTTTAGTAGGAATGGGAAGAAAAGATTGTAGTCGACGTAAAGAGCTAATTACACCGAATATCTTACAGCTTAATTGTTGGATGTGAGGAGACCAAGACAAAGTTTGATCTAAGTGTAGACCTAAATCCTTAACTGTGGTGCAATATGGAATTGTAACATTATTATAAGTTACTGGGGCAAGTGTCTGCATATTAACCCGTCCAATCATACTCGGACTTCCAATAATTATGACTTGTGATTTGGCAGGATTAATACTTAGACCAAAACATTTGCTCCATTTGGCGATAGCCATAAGATCATCATTAATTTGTGAGACCGTTCTTGACAAATCTTCTGGTTTGCTGGAGCGATAGATTTGGATATCGTCTGCATACATGTGATAGAGAGAAGAAATTTTTTGAGTAATAGAATTAATAAAAATAGTAAATAGCAAAGGAGATAAGACGCCGCCCTGAGGTACCCCAGCTTCAACAGCGCACCAGGACGAATAAGTCTCGGCGATCCGAATGCGCTGCTGACGACCGCCGAGGTAGCTCTGAAACCATGCCAACACCGACGGAGATATGTTAATAGAACGTAACAGACTCAATAAGATGCTATGGTCAACGTTAAAGAACGCATTGCTGAAATCAAGCAAGGTCAAAATAGTGAGCTGTTTGCTCTCCATAGCCAATCGGATGTCATCAGTAATTTTGACTAGAGCTGTAACCGTACTATGGCCCGCTCGGAAACCGGATTGATAAGGACTTAGGATTGAATGTCTGTTAAGGAAATGAAAGAATTGTTGAAATACTAGTTTTTCTAAGACCTTGGAGAGGAAGGGTAAAATGGATATTGGGCGAAAATCTGAAAAGTTTAGAGGCTTAGCCTTTTTGGGTATTGGGATAATTTGAGCCATCTTCCAGGCCTCAGGGAACTTACAAGTAACAATGGAGTAATTTAGGATATGGGTCAGTACAGGACAGATTATATCAATTATAGGAATAACCATATTACGGCTAATGCTGTCAGTACCGATCGCATTCGAGGATATAGAGAGCATGTTCTTTTTAACATCACATTCAGTGAAAGGCCTGAGAGTAAACGGAGGAAAATCAGGAGTTGGTAAAGATGATAACATATTGAGAGTGATTTCTTTATCAGCATCATCAATTGTATCAGAACGAGAAAAATGTCTATTTAAAAGCTCAACATCAATATTGAAGGAAGTATATTTGGGAAACAAAGTAAAAGTACACTTAAAATATATTGTGTGAAAAAAAAAATTAATAAAGTATCCCAAAAGGGTGGTGCTTCTGCTTAAAGCTGCATTGGTAAGTAACTGATTTTCAACAAATAAAATAATAATGATAAACACAAAAAAATGTGAATTAAAACTATCCTTACTGTATTGTATAATCTATCTTATTTTATACCCTTTTTATCCCAACTTATGCTTGAAATTAATAATATTTATGCAAAGTGGAGCCTTTAAGTGGAATTGAAATAAAAATTTTATAAATAAGAAAAGGAAGTAGCAGACCATTAACGTTCCACTGCTGGGCACAGGCTTCCTCACTCGCATGAGAGAGGGGATTTAGAGCATAGACCCACCACGCTGCTCCTCTGGGGATTGGCAGGCATAGTACACAAGTGCACTCTCTTAATCCGATGTAACGGGAATCCGATAAGACCTGAGAGAGATTAGGCACAGGACCGACGGCTTAACGTGCTCTCCGAGGCCCGGGGGTGGATCACACCGCCAACCCCCCAATTTCCGACAAATATTGAGACAAAATAAATAGAAAACTAAATATTGATTTTTGAATTGGCCCGACCCGTCATGTCTGTAGTCGAACATGCTAACCACTGGACCAATGAGGCAGTTTATACATTAATTAAATTTAATCAATTAATAATCTTATTTGCAAAATGTTGTACAGCGCTATCTAATGGAAGCTCACATAACATACAGAGTTAATACATTTTGAATTTAAATGGCTCGAGCTATAGAGTCACGAAATACAATTAATTTTTTTATTATGTTTAAGTTATATTTATGTAAAATCTTTAGCTTAATTGTATAATATAATAAAATAACCCTTTTTAAGGTGATTTATTGGTAATATAGTTTAACTTGAAGCGAAAGGAACATAAAAAACATTGACCTCCTATTATGTCTTCGACAGATATCGATGGCGTACATTGTTTGTATTTACGGCACCCCGAAGGCAATACAAAAACCATTCTTTTTATGTAGTGTCGGCCCAAAATTTATTTAACTTTTCCACGCCTTAGCATATAAGAAATTTATCTAAACTGCCTTTTTATCGTGCCAACAGGATAAAAAATGTCATATCATAGTTTTGTTGTTTCACAAATACAATATCTATCGTAACTATAAATTAGTTCTGTTTTATACGCAAATTGAAACATGACAAAGTCTTTTAAAGGATTACCTCAAACTCTTCAATCAACTTACGTAACTATCTGAGCGAATCATTAAATCTTTAAAAATACCTACCTAAAAGAAATCTTAAATCCAAAGGCGCATTGAACCCGGTAAAACTACATATACAAAATTTGCAGATTCAGTTTACATAATAAAAAGGATTTGGAGAAAAATCAGCTTTTCTCTTAACATAGAATTAATTCGTGTGTAAAGGAAACTTCCAGAAAAGATCAGAAATTAACTCCGTCAAACTTCGGTTTGGTCTCACGAAGAATTAGTATGAATTGTTAAGATCATTTTATTTTTAAACTTTCTACCAGTCAATAGTTAATTAAATACCAAGAATTTTTCACATTAAAGATATTTTAGTCGTTGCCGATCGTAATACGAAACACATTGGCATGGATGAGAAAAAGTCACCTCGTACTTTTTAATTTGTTCTATCATTTTATCTGAATGTTTATGTTTAATACATGTTTCTGCCTCGATACGGGTTCCATAATGCGACATTACAAAATAAACAGACTAAGCAGATTTATAAAATATTATACATATATATTTTTATAGAAAACGCCTTTCACTGATAACTCATATATGATATCTTATCTTACAATATTCACCATAAAAGCGATTTACTCAACTTATCTTTATCTGGAATATATAAAGATAGTCATCGTTGCTCTCTTTACTGATAGTGAATATACGTAAGTTATGGTGTATAGTTATAGATTAGGAATCGAGATTCTTCTAGCTTTTCAACTTAGAATCACGCAATAAGCCTTACCTATAGGATTTCTCGAATACAATACGCTTTTGTGATTTTAAACGTAAGCTATAATATACTATTTAATCAAATAAATTTTTATATCACAAAATACAAATACTTTCTCAAATAGTAGTAACTAAAACAATGTTAATCTAATGAGTTTGAAAATAACATGTACTCTCACAACGAAGTTCCGCTGTGATAACGCGACTAAACGTACATTAAATGTATCTATTATAAATACATATAATTTGTGCAGTTTTTTATTCCTGCATCTTTTACCGAATGATTTTATATACACGCTATTATTTTTTATACTATATGATATGCGACTATCATTTTATCGTCCCGTTTACCTTTAAACGGGCATGAAATGAAAATTGGGAACTTCAATTTCTTGGAATTTGTTGTTTAACTAGTTACCGAGTCACCAGTAAACACATTCCAGCAAGCTAAAGAAATTTCTATACTATAATATGTTATATAGGAGCCCATAAAATGGAGAAAATAAAAGATAAAGGTAAATTTTATCTTAAAACAGAAAAGGGCATAAGTATTGAGTTTATTATCAATTATCGTCAAGTAGCATCAAAAGTACAATAATCAAGCGCAGTACAATAATAAATAGAATTAAATAGAGTCAAAACAGCACAGATTAAATGTTAAAATCCTGCTCAGCAATAAAATCACGCAAGTAAACAGTTTTAAAAGCAATACATTGTTCTCTCGGTTTACTCTACATTCAGGTGATTAACGGACATTGTTTCATTGGGTCGATTTATTACGGGTCCTTTATAGTTTAAATTTGTTTGCGAGAGTGTTTTGGTAATTCAGTTTATTTAATTCTTAAAACTGATTCATGAATCTAAAGTCTTGACTGCGTCGTTGTTATAGTGTTAAAATTTTTCTGTTACACAATTTCAGGCTCTGGATTTGAGTCCTTGTAGTTAATTTTATTTCTCTTTTCACAAAATTTTCAGGCAACATTCAGATTGGGGAGGGAGTTTATGATGTGTTTACACCCCCGTATCTCAAAGAGCACGTAAAGCTGTCAGCATAGCGCCTGATTTCTCTCCTGTCGTATCGACTTATTGTCGTATAGAAAAGTCCAGTATTTGTGTCCAGTTAAAATCCAGTATTTGTGTCATCAATTCATTCTCCAAGACCAAAGCTTTATAATATATATATATATACTTAATATTGTAGATGCCTTATAATAGGATGACAATTACGTACGTATTCATCATTTTCCATAAATACCACTCGTAACAGCCAGTAAACCTGAAATATGAGAACGATTTTTCCAGGTTAGGGATGGGGCACATACTAGAAGTAATTATAAACCAATATGTAATCAATATGGAAGCAATCCTCATTCACTTCAGACTAACATAAGAAGAACATGGGACCTTTATACAATTAAATATATATCAAAATACATGTAGACACAGACACAAAAAGTTCCTAAAATTACTTAACCTGTTTCTATTTTAGTCACTAACCAATCTTTTTCTGTACCTAAAAACCTATTATTGAGTAAATTTGTTCTTCAGTAGTGTGAACATATTAGCTTATACGTATTTGGTTGACGCTGTCTAAAGCAGATCACACCAAACGGTTAACCACACTTTAGACGGGTCGCGTCAACTGCAATAAATACGATTACATAATTGTTATCTGTACTTACAAACTTAATTATACTAAAATCTCATAATTTTTTGTACCTCTCTCAATGCACGTAACACTGACAAAGTTGTGTGTGCCCAATTGTAACACCTGAAAGCCAAAAATTGATAGTATATATACCTCATATATATATAAAGAAAAGTAGAAAACTTTGCCAGCAGTAATAATAATTACGTTTTTCAATAATGCACTCGTTTTAGCTAATCATTTTTTAAAGCAAACATACATAAATGAAGTGTTGAGTATAAGTATGTTATATTAAAAGGGGCATTAAAATTGTAATTCAATTAAAATTAAAGATTATTAATTATTCTATAATCCAAGGTTTTGTATCCGGCGTAGTCTCGGTTGTCACAATTATATGGAGAAATATTATTATCTCATCCTAATATTGCTATTAAAATAAAATCCAAAAATATTTGTCTAAATCGGAACATATGATATATTAATGTGCGAAATCTAATTTACTTTCACTGACTGTAACTTTGTGCAATTAGATTACAAGGCCAATAAAAACGTTTTCCTTTAAAACTTTAATTATAAATCCGTCAAATTGTAACCTTAAAATAACAAAACACTATCCCTATAGGAATCATTTTTCAGAGACCAAAATATCATATTGTAATAACAACAATAAGTAATAAAGACAAAAAACTTATTTTGCATATGGTAAGATGTATCCCAGGGAATTGAGACCTGAAAATACGACTACGAAAAGAACGAAATTGCTTCCATGACAATGAACGGAAAGAATATTGAAGTAATTCTGTCAACCATTTGTAACAACACCTTCGTCCAACCTTCATCGCTTGGTATTCAAAACGTTCTTCGGTCCTTTTTTCATTCTTCACTAGCATTTACTCGCAACTACGTCTGCCTTAAATCTTCTTTCTTCATTAAAATTATTTCAAAGGTTTTGCAGATTTAATTTTGAGAACTTTTCACTCAGACGTCAAATGTTGTGAAAGTGCAAATTTTGTAAATTATATTTTTTTGACTAAACTATAAAAAGATTTTGTCTTAAAGTTTACATACACCTTATGCTTTCTATATTTGAGAATTATTTTGATTAAGTCTGAAATATATTACAACGACACTTTACTAATTTGAAGTAAACACGATTTGTTTGTGGTTTGTTTTATTTTACTGCCGAGGCTGCTCAGACCATCAATTGAATTTGCTGCCAATCGATTACACAAGACCGAGTGCTAACTTGACCCAATGGGCTGCCAGCAAACGCGCTAACGCAGTAAGAGATAAACAAATAAAAGAGCATTTGCCAACCGATTAATATACGACGGACTACGGTCTCGGCTTTCTGGCCACATCGTTTGTTTAGCTTCTTCAGTCAATTTGATTTCCGACCTCAGGGTGTGTAATTTCCATTAGGGTGAAACGCTTTGTTTGTGAACTCGCGAAACGATAAAGTTTGAGTTTTAACAACATTTAAGAAGTTAACATATTGGTGAAGATTATTATTCCACGCTTTAGAACTTCATAGATAATAAGCATGTCATTTCAAGAATGATCTTTCAATACAGTCTAATTAACAACATTTAAGAATTTACTTTTACTTTTTCGTAAAGCTAATAATAAAAAGTATAAATAACGACAGTTCACTGCGTATACATATTAGAAAACTTGTTGTACGTACATAGAAACATTGACTCTTTTAATAAAAAGAGTGAATGTACATCATATTATTTACGAAAGGAAAAAAAATTTGTTATCAATTCTAGTAGGCTGCATAAAATTAACAACTCATTTAAGGGTAACTGTATACGTTTCTATAATAAACTCCCACAAGACGTTCTAGAGATGTCAATTAATAAATTCAAAGTCTTTGTTGACAGAAAGTAAAATCGTATTATAAGTTGCAAGATTGAGTAGATTGGGAGCGAACGAATTGCTCTAATTTGAATTTAAATATATTAAAGTAATATGATATTGTAATGATGATGGTAACAAAAAAAAATACAAAATACCCGACTGAGTTTGTTGTGGATTTTTGTCGGATCAGGGCCCGAAGGAACCCTCGTAACATTAGATTTCAAGTCGTTCTTGAATACCATCATCAGACGTATACTAGAATCAGAGCGTGGGAAAAAAAATATTATTTGACGATTTAAAAGTGCTGTAATATGTCTACTTGAGTAAAGATATTTTGATTTATTTTTTTTGGTTACTCAGTTATCTAAGCAGGCCTTGATGTATACTTTTCAAACAATGAGACTTACATAACTAGTTAAATATGAGTTCTTTAACTTTGCCCAGCATTGGATCACCCCCAAATTTATTTTAGGAAAATACCTAAGCCATTCACAATATTGCGAATACAATGTCATCTAAATTTTTGGATAATAAAACAGTATGTTCCGTCTGGCGTACAAACCCACGTACACATATCTCGACGGTATTGCCAGCAAGTACCAGAGAAACACTAGGCATCCCCTGCATCCTCATGTCACCACTACCAGAGGTAGGTGATAGCGGCAAAGATGTCGCGGTGGCAGTGGCGATACCCGGAGCAAACACACATCGGACAGAACCAGCTCGTATGAAAACGAACAAAAAAAAGTACTTTACATTTATTAAATACCCGAAAAAGGCTCCTGGGCAGTGAGACCCTGCTTCGTAGAATGATGCGAAAAGCCCCGCGACGAATCTTACAATGCTCTGAGTTGAAGAAATTCGTGTTTCTTCAGCGTAGGAATTAACTTTAAATCTTTTTTTTATTTAGCAAATCCAATTGTGTTTTAATTTAGAAATCTTGGTTTTATCCATCCTCGAGATCACACACATTCCTAATGCCACGAATACTTGTGTCTCTTTAGAAACATTCGTTATCTGCTTCGACTTGCTTGAATTTATTGACTTTTTTCCTGCCGTAATTTCAAGAGATTCGGTCGAATGGACGAACGCCGCCACCGGAACATTAATGTCGCCCCGGGGAAATATCGTTTGTGCTCCAAAGTATTTTTAAATTATCACTTACATAGTTTATTGTAATAATCTTAAGGAGTGTGGTAAATAGTGGGAGCTTTTCTTACTAAATTAAGAATTTAATCTTCATTCTAAACAGTTACTGAAAAACTTATAATTAATTTATTTATAAAGGCTTCCCAACTAGAACTCTTACAAATACTTCTTAAACTAAAATTCATCTTTTTTGTAAGTTTCTAATTTAACGGCATACACTTCATTCACTACAACAAAAATAAATCAAAAATCAGGCATCTAACTAACATACATACATACATAGCATCACGCCTCATTCCCATAGGGGTAATATTATAATAATGAAATTATTAAGATAGTATGGCTTAATCAATTCCTATTATTAGTTCACATTCTCCTTCCCATAACATATTCAAATTTTCAACCGTTAGTTAAATTGTTATTTATTCAGTTACAACTTGAACTCGAGTCATGTTTTTAATGTTATAATGAGTGACAGTTGATGTTAATTCGAGTTATTTAAAAACTTATCATATTTTATTTTTGAAAAATTGTACAGAGTCATCTACTGAAAGTTCACGTAAAAAGTTTTCTTTCTGTGAAATGAGTTTAATAAATTGAATTTAGTTGGAATAGGATTTTTTTGTAGTAGTTGTTAAATGTTAATTAAAATGTGCGGTATAACTATAAATCAACAAAATAGCCTTAAGAAGATCAGTCTGGAGCTCTTTGTTCACATTATTCCATTCATTCCCAAGGTTTTTTGTCAACTAAGTAATCCTTTACGTTATAATAGAATGTTTCAGTTAGCTTATAAAAGCTTTGAATCTATTGAGAGAGAATTTCTTATATAAACTTTTTTACCTTTAATTTAATTGTTATTGAAGTGAAACTTCTTTAGACGTATGAAGGTTAGGTAGTTTTAACATTTACAAATAACATGTGGCATTTTAATTTTCTACTCGGCAATTAATAATTTAATATACTATTATTCATAAAATATAAAATAAAAATACTTCATAAATTCAAAAACAAAATAGAATTAATAATTTCTAATATTTCAATATTATAATTAAAATTCGTTGTTTGAGATTTAACTAATTTTATACTTAATATTTTATTAAAATCTTAATAATTGACATATCCTCCTATATTAGACATAAAAATTACTTTACCAAAGAAGTTTCACTTCTCACATGTGTAATCTGTACGCATGCACTTTTAATTTTTTTTATAGATATAAATCGGCAAACCAGCAATTACGTTTATAGATCTCTTGCGATTATTTGAGAGATTTAATTAATTAGTAGTATATACGCAGCACTATTTAAAATTTACCGTTATCACTCACATGGGAATAAAATTACTCTTGTTATAATATATACTACTTATGTAATATGCGTGAAATAAAAAAATCGAAATGAAATCAATACAAATTAAATGTCGATGTCGTGCGGAGCCCGCCGGCGAAATGTAATTTAAATATTTTATTGGCCTTTACGAAATTTCGGAAATCTGTAAAAGCTTAATGACGGGAATGAAATTTCACACATGAACCGACTATGATATTTAAATATTTGTGAAAGCCAATATGGCTTTCGAGTTACTTGACTTACTTAATATTCATACGATGGTAACTTTATTACTAAGGCAACATTTTTTTCACATTGAAAATGACAAGTAATATTTAATTTTTATACTAGTTTACAAACAACACACAGTTTTCACTAACTAATTTTACAATTTGGTAAGAAAATTTAGACGGCCTCGCTGGCGCAGTGGTGCGAGTATTCGCTTTGCTAGCGGAGGTCCCGAGTTCGAGCCCCGGTAGGACGAATTTAGGAAATTATATTTTCGAATTTGTCTGAGTCTGGACTGGTGGGAGGCTTCGGCCGTGGCTAGTTACCACCCTACCAGTAAAGACCTACCGCCAAACAAAGAGATTTGTGTTCCGATACGAAGCTGTATATGATGCTTAGACTCTATCATCACTTACCATCAGGAGAGATCACAGTCAAGCGCTAATCTGTCAGCAATAAAAAAAAAAGAATCGACAAAGGCTTAAGTTATATATATATATATTATTTTAACGCATATCTCATATATTACTAATATCTTCCTAACTTTATACCACTTACGGAGAATGGCGAATAGATTGGCCAGTGGTGGTCAAGTTGTCACTGACGTTTCCAAAGTTTTAATTCTAATTTCTTTATTTATTCTGTAGTTTTAATGTTTTGCATTGTGTTCGCCCCGGTTCGCCGCTGAAAACCAGCATTGAGTTGATACCCGACAACAGCTGAGCGGTGATCCTATTTTCGGCATCACACTTTTCTCTAATAATTACTGTGTATGACACATATAACATACACAGTGGCTAAAAACGTAGTTTGTGTTTAAAGGTGTTTATTTTTATTTTATTTTTATAATAAATGAAGACGCCAAGTAAATAAAACATTAGAAGCTATGTAAAACAAGTTTCACTTTTAAAAAGTCAATTCAAACACTGAAGTCTATGTACCGGCAGGTTGTTATGTAGGATACGAGGCAAATTACGACTTCCTTGAGTCGTTTCCTCATGTCAGAGGGTCGTCACAACCACCTCCAATCATTTTTTCCTTCATAACACAATCGAAATTACGTCTTAAAGGTTAGTATACGATTTCATCGAATAAGATTACGGTAAAAAAATGTTAACTGTATACCCTTTCACAAATTTAATTCTATGCAAAGAAAATTTTACTAAGAAATATCAGCTTAATTACTAAATATCCTTCATATTCTAACAGCAGAAAATTTATCGTCATTAATCCAATCACAGACTTAACAAAGGCAATAATACCAGAAAAAGTGTGATAGCTCGCCGGATTAAAAGCATTCAATTTAAATATTCCAGACCTTTGTCCAGTGAGTTCCCGTAGGCAACCGGGCGTGAAATTTCATTTAATCGCTGAAAAGAAGTGCGTCTCAGCTAATGCAGATTGCTCACCCTCGGGTTAATTTATAGTTCAACAAAATTTCCTTTCTTTGCCTCTTCTTTCGTCCAGTTTTTCACATAGCTAATGGACTGAATTCACTGAATTAGATATTTAATTTGAACAAATATTTTCTTTCGTATTGAATAAGATTATTGATAAATAAAAATTTTAAGCTAACCTAACTCAACCAATCTATCATCAAATAATTTTTGAAGTATATCCTTTCCAATAAAAAACGAACCATTGCAATCGGTTGGCGTGATCTTGAGTTCTTCGTCCAATTATCACGGGCATGCTTAATGCAAAATTAAAACATACAATTCTCTCATGGATGACGTCATCAGAACTAGACCAAAAAATTGGAACAGTACGGGAGACACCACCCTTCATATATAAAAAGAATCATCAAGATCGGTTCAGCCAGTCGAACGTTATGAGGGAACAACCATAAAAATAAAACAGAGACGAATTGTTAACCTCATCCTTTTTACAATTCGGTTTAAAAGAAACTATATTATAATATAGTTTTTTCAAGGAAGCGTAAGCAGCCCTTTTCAACTGTTGCCTCATTGTCGGTTGGTAACAAATCCAGTTCGTAAAGCTATTCGTAAGCCTATTCTACCAACTAGAAGCTCAATGTTACACGGGGTAAACAAACACAAAAATTCAAATTCAAATTCAAAATTCTTAATTGCAAATAAATGCTTAATGTGGCGTGCAATACAATAGTGTAATAAAGCCAAAATTTAAATATATACACATTAAAATAAATTTATACAAAACCTAAATGTATACAAAACTTAATAGTATATGAATTCGTACATACAAGTTAAAAATATAAATAAAATAGTTAAAATAATATCGATAATATATTGTATTTGTATATAAAACTTAATAGGAAAAAAAATCTGTTGTTATAAAACGTCTTAAATATTAAAAAGTCATACAATACAATTATTTTTTAAATATATTGATGTTATGGCATTTTCGTACATTTGGAGGTAACTTATTATATATTTTGATAGCCATGACGCTAAAATTGATACTAAGTACATTTTGAGCTTCCATGTCAAGACCAAACATTATAATCTTTTAAATAATACATAAGCTTTGTGAATAAGAATGTCTTAATATATTTCTGAGCATTATGTATTATTTATCTTGATAAAAATGTGTCTGCTTAACCTGGAAAATAAACTCTGACTAAAGTTAGAGGGAAAATTACTTATCATCTGTGGTCATCTACTCATAGGCAGCGATTTTACAAACGCAAAGCCCAAAACAACGATAAAGTTCACTTGCGACAGTAGCACAATTTGACTACGACTATCTTAAGATTGCTTACAGAATTTCAAACTTACGATTACTGCCTCTTGAAAGTCCCATAAAAATAAGATTGGAGACAAGAGTTTTAAAAGTATAACATAAAATAACACATACAAGAGTTAATGTCGATATATATGTATATACTTTTGGTGTTTTTAAATGCATAGTTCGGTACCATCCACTTATAATAACATAGAATTTTACTTTAACTTCCATCGGAAATTGGTAACTTATTCTTGTCGTCCTCGCCAAACGATTTCTTAGATGCGAGGGCGTGTAAAAGTTAAATAAATTTAAGAAAAGCATTAGATAAGGGAATGGCTTTTGTAATGTCTTCGGGACGTTGTAAATGCAACCAATATGTGCCGAAGATATCTCTCGAAGATATTTAAGAAAGATGTTTGTTGCATTCCAATACAAAAAAATAAAAAATTTAATTAATAACTAATAAAAATATATATTTATCTTACAAATTAAATATTTTATTTAATTAAGTTAAAGTTTACGTAAGTAACTCATTTGTTTTTTCTGGAAATATATAAGTATTTTTTGAAGAATAGTGTTAATAACGTACGTTGCACTTGCACTGACGATTAATACAAAGAGCCATTGAACAAATCAATCATTGCTTTTGAATTGACTTGAATTTTCTGGTATACATGTAATATACCAGAAAATTCAAGTTTATAATAGGATTAAACAGTGCCATTTCAAAGTTTTAAATTATTCCCCAGTTCTAGTTCTATTAGGGTCATTGACAATTTATTGAAGACTTATTTCATAAAGTTTGGTGAAAGATTGAAAGCCCATATTCTAAAATTATGCGGTAGGTTTTATACAGACTAAAACATTTAAAAATGATTATAAATTATATAGAACTAAACTAAAATGGGAGATACTTATGAAACGTAGACCTTCTTTAGGTTAAAGTATAAAGAATCACTGAGAGCTGTAAAATCTTAGAGGTCACATAAAGCGGAAATATATCTTGCTTTCTAATCATAGAAAATAATGTTAACGGAGGAGAAATATAATACTCGTCCAATTATTTGTACAGGAATAAATCTGCACTCGATTGAATAATATACGTTTTATATATCCATTTCTTGGAATAAAGCGATATCCGTCCCCTCTATTTATAGCAATCTTCGTCAAAGTCCATGTGCCATCGATTTACAGTTATTCATTACAGTATTTCTTGTGATGATAACTTGTCACACTTGTTCGAAAAAATCTTTAAAAAAGTATAGAAAAAATGTATAAATGGACGCAATGAAAAGACGACATTAT
Organism: Elymnias hypermnestra; assembly: GCA_015832385.1. Classification (NCBI taxonomy): domain Eukaryota; kingdom Metazoa; phylum Arthropoda; class Insecta; order Lepidoptera; family Nymphalidae; genus Elymnias; species Elymnias hypermnestra. Next base: position 3,510,478 of record JACTOM010000855.1, read on the forward strand.
TTTTCGACATGCCCGTTTAATTTGATTAAATTTTTAAACAACTTCAAAAAAGGGAGGTTATCAATTCTGTTTTTTTATGTTTGTTTCCTCATAACTTTCGACTGGATGAACCGATCTGGATGATTCTTGGTTTATATGAAAGGTGGTGTAGTAGGGTCCCATTTTTGTCCCATGATGGCATCCATGAGAAAACCGGATAAGTTTTAAATTTGCATTATGCATGTGCGCGACAAATGGGCGAATAACTCAAGATCACGCTAACCGATTTTGATGAGTCGTTTTTATCGGAAAGGATATATCCTCAAGGGTTGTTTAACTATAGTTTGGTTAGGTTTAGATCATGGAATCCATGACAAAGTAATGGAACTCTTCAATTCTCTGGAGCAAAGTAACGATACTCGGCAGAATCTTTTATAGGCTATCCGGATATTTGAATCACCAACCGTAACGTCGATATGGTCAAGTGAATGTCATACTTAAATATGATGATCAACGGAAGAGATCAAAAATATACCTGTCTGTAATCAAATGGCAATCACATAATATATCTATTAATATAACTGTAATACTTTTGGGAACGTCGTACGTAAATACCTTTATATGAAAATAAAAATATTTTAAAACACACCTGCACTTTATTAAAGCACGTATTCACGCAGATCTATATAGAATCACTGTAAGACCAACCCATTTCGTTACGCGTAAAATATTAATATTTCGAAAAAAAAGATTGATTTCAATGCTTTTCACCTGCGTAAATACTACCTCGCTCCCTGGAGATGTTTCATTACCTGGTGATATTACGTTACATTGTGCCGAGGAGATGTTCTGTTGCGCTGTTTTGACCTAATTAATATATCACCAAGGGATAAGGCGTAGACGACATTAATTTTGATTAATTGCAAGAGAGGAAATTTTATCGGATTACCTTTTGCGCAATATTACATCATACGTTATATATCAAATGCGACATTGTTAGCGTCACGAAGAACCCTAACCGATTGAATACATTTGTTATGATATGTGAAATAACTGAGGTAATACTAGCAATTCTTTGTCCTATATATCGAGGAATTACATTTATTGGTAAATGGGTCTTTAGGGCGCAATCGTACATATTAATCACATACCAACCAAAACAATTTACGTTCCTTGGCCATTGATATATATATATATATATATATATATATATATATATATATATATATATATGTGTGTGTGTGAATAATAAACAAATTGTTATATAAGATTTACACGAGTGCACTACCTTTAGTAAGTAGCAGCCCATTAACGTCCCACTGCTGGGCACAGGCCTCCTCACTCCGAAGAGAGAGGGTTTTTAGAGCATAGACCCACCACGCTGCTCCACTGCGGATTGGCAGGCATAGTACACAAGTGCACTCTCTATTCCTTCACTCTCATAGTCCGATGTGACGGTAATCCGACACAACCGGAGAGAGATCGGGCGCAGGACCGACGGCTTAACGTGCTCTCCGAGGCACGGGGGTGGATCACACCGCCAACTTCCCAACTTCAGGCAAATATTGAGAAAATCTTAATAGAAAACTCAATATTGATTTTTTTTTTTTTTTGCACTACCTTTACATATGTTTTATTGCTGATGTGTTAGTGCTTGACTGTGATCACACCTGTTGGTAAGTGATGATGCAATCTAAGATGGAAGCGCTCTAACCTGTAAGGGGGCAATTTACCTCTTATGTTTTTTACACAGCATCGTACCAGAACAGAAATACCGGAACCTTCTGGAGAGTGTACAGCCTAATGTAATACCTATCGCCTTTTCCGAAGTCGGTTAGAATTGTTGAGGAAATTCGTAGAATGAAATATAATAATAAAGGCAAATTAAAAAATTAAATATCCAAAAAACAATAAAATAAATCCTACTTTAAGTGTAGTAATCCCTATTAGCCGACACTTTATAGCGTAATGGCCGTCCGGCGCTGTTGCAGGGCCATCGGACTTTACGACCAATGAAAGCGGAGCCTCTGAACTGAGCTTATTATAGGATTCACCATACACTCACACACTGTACATACTGACTTAGGATTCGCATATTGGAAGGATAATTAGTCCAACAAAGGGTCAACAACTGGTTAAGGTATTTTTGCTATTTATCCGCCATACCTTGCCAAACAGTAATATTTGTTCTTTTTTTAACAAATTTCAACTACTCCAATACATTACAAGGAACTACCACTGAGTAATTATACTTCAGTATTAATTAACTATGATTTCAGATACTGCATTTCTTAAAATGATCATAAAATACCAACATGAAATAGCGTTTCTTTATTTCGTTGCATAACAGACTGAAGTGGCAGCCTATGATTTTGAGATATGGAGAGCTGGAAAAACATCTTAACCCTTCTATCCTGAAACACTTTGGCAGTTCCCGTGCTTCTGTAACCGTACATATTTCGTTTAAAGAAACTTGACTTAATTGTCAGATATTTATGGTCATGACAATAAGCGTTATTTTTCCGCTAGCATTAAGTTCAAATCCAATGACGAAAACATCAAAAAATTCGTTGAAATGTATCCTTATAAACACATATCACATACAAAATCTTCAAGTCAATTAATACAAGTCGATGAGTATAATATCACTTTTATCAGATACAAAAATCAAAATTAGTTTTTCCCTGGGAACATTTAATATAGATCTGCTTAAGGGAACTCCAGTATTTAAAATAAATGTACCACATTTATTTTAAATTAGCTGAACCCGCGACTTCGTCTGCGTAGAATGGTTTTTGAGCAGCATTTTCATTAATTTAGGCAAATTGTTTACAAATAAGAAACATACGTATAACACTCCCGCAACCCCCCTTGCGGGTGGAATTTCGTAAAAATCCGTTCTTAGCTGACCTCTACTCGTCAAAAGGAATAATCCTACCAAATCTCAAGTCTCTACGCCTTATGGTTCCAGAGATACCGTGATGAGTCAGTAGATACCTGGATATCTCTTTTATATATATAATATATAGATGACGTACCACCAAGTAAGAGAATTGTGTTCCGATACGATGCTGTGTAGAACCTATAAGAGGTAAATTGCTTCTTACTAGATCAGCACGCTTACATCGTAGACCGTATGATCAGGTGGCATCACAGGTAAGCGCTAATCTGTCAGCAATACAAAAGATATCTAATGACCTAAACGGTCAATCTTAAGTCTTATTATGATTAGAATAAATAAAGATAAAGAAAATTAAAAATATATTTTCAAGCCGATTCTATTATCACTCAACACGTTTGCTTATGACTTTTTTTAAATATTTCCAGTAAAAGGAACAAATTGTTTAATTGCAGACGGGTCAGAAACATACAGTTGAAGTAGATCGCACTTGTCGCCCCCTATTGACCCTAAGATTTGGTCCACCATTACCTCGACTAAGCTGTTAGTAATATGTTTAGTGCTTAGTTGAATGGTTATTACACCCAAATTAGCAGTAATGCCAGATGACGCGAGACAATATTTGTAAGTATCTAATTATATATAATAGCCCTATGGTTGAGTATATAATACATTACAAAAAAGCTATGAACACCCCACTGCTGGGCTGGCGTTCACAAGAGAGAGACATCCCAAAGCGGCTAGGCAGGCTACTATCACAGATCTCTATATGTAATTTGTCCCTAAATTTGCAGGATTCCTCTCGTATCCCTTCATTGTAAATCATAATAACAAATTGTAAACAACAATTAAACACAATGTTCTTTATACCGACAAACTTCTGGTTAAACTATAGGATTAAAACCCGGGACTTTCCGATTTGTTTTATAATAATTTCAATTCTTTATTCCGTAGTCCGTAATGTCTATAAAGTTTTATAGACAAAGGCATTCATTATTCAGGATACGAAACTCAGTTTATAAAATATGTCGGAGTGCATTAGTTTGTGGATCGCTGGTCCGTGTGCAATAGTCTGTGGAACGCTGTCGCCATCTGTCTATCGGCATGGGGCAGAGTCAATAAGTGGCAGTCCAGCGCGCGTCTCTCAGTAGTTCTCGGGTGACTAGCTATTATTATTAATGAGTTTGTGTAAATTGATATCATTGGAACATTAAGTGATTGAACATTTTAATCTGAGTTAATTAATAAAGTGTTCGATTGCACCAACATTATCCATCAACGCCCATAGTATGGAAATTGAATTATTGATGCCATTAATGACAATCGGCGGAGAACCATACGCCCTTATGCTTTTTCTTCCTTCTCTCTTATTCTCCGACAAATATATATTGAATTAATCTTTATATTTATATTTATAATTCCTCTGTACCTACTTGTGTATGCAATTGTTATCTTCTAAAACTTCTGGACCGATTTCGAAGATTTTTTATGAATATTCAGGTGGATTAAACAATAATTTAGTTTGACAATTCAAAAATTGTATTCTGGTAAGTAAAGGATTTACCCATATTTTCACGGGATCAGGAACTACGCGAATGACACCGTCCGGAACAGCTTCTACTTATTGCATATTTATAAAATACTAGCAATTCTCCGCGAATTCACCCACGTAGATACCGATCTCGTGGCAAGGGAGGGTCTACTAAGTCGGATAATAGATTTATTTTCAGATACTTCCTTAAAGATTATACACTTTACATTCAGAATATAACCAATATACCGATTTTTTTTTACTTCGAATATATATCTAACTAATACATTTTTAATTAGTTACATCATTTACGTACAATGACCGATATTAGTACCTAAATTTAAAAATATTCTACAGGTATTCAAAGATTTTTTTAAAGTGGTCCACTAATTTTTGCTTGGTTATTATAAATTGTTAAAAATAATAACAGAAAAGTCAAAATGCAAAACTTTCTTCTATAATTTTAGAGAAGAGATTTATTTGTAATACATTATTGTCTCAGAATTTCCCTATACAAAACATTTGGCGTAGTTTTGTTTTGTGCGAAATAAATAATTTGATGCTCTGCAGTTCGACTCGGGATATATTATTTTCTTTAGATAAACATTTCTAAATTCGTGATATCTTTTCAATGGCATTCCATTTTGTCAATTTAAAAAGTACGTTGCATGTATTGAAACGGCATTTAGTAAAATATTATTTAATATGACAAGGATTAATTGAGAGGTATGAATAACATGGTTTGATTATTGTCGGCACTTTTATTACATTTTCAAATGTACAAAAATAGTTATAGCGATATAATAGTGGTATAACTAAAGTAGTTGGACGAATTGTATCCTGGACTTTTTTGTAGATATTAATATGATCTATAATATTGTTGAACATTTTGTTGTTCTATACTCAATAGTTTTAGCAGCGCACGCGATGTCAGATTTTTGTTTCACACCTTTGGTTACATTAATGCATTTTTATTAGGGATCCTTTTTTTTTTGAGAAATTAACATAACCTATGTCGCTCAGTGAAAATGCAGTTTTCTAATGATGAAAAAATTTTTGAAATAGGTCCAATAGATTTTGTGTGAAAACGTTACAAACATAGTTATGTACATATATATATTTACATACATAAACACAAAACTCTTTATAACATTTGTGTAGACTATTGAGTTCGTCCGTTTGAATTTGGGAAATAGTAAAAAACGCTTTCAATTTAAAAAGTGATTTTTTTATACAGACTACAATTTTTATTTACAAATATAGATTTCAAAAATTGTATGTATTTTTCATTGTAATTTATTTTTATTTATGTGTATCTGTACCCTATCCATACATATAATGGTGAAGAGGCATCTTTTGAAAGCTCACGGTTTAAAGGTGTTTTTTCTACGTAATAAGTTTAAGGAGATCGTACTATATGGCATAGGAAGTGACTTAAAACTTTTATTTTACGTGTTTAAAACGAAAAATAGTTATATTACAATTAAGTATATCAGTGATTTCAAAAAATGGTATGTATTTTTCCTTGTTATTTATTTTTATTTATGAGTAAAATAGTATCGATTAAAAATAATAGGTATATTAATTCAGAGTTTTATTGTTAACGAAAAATATTTATTAAATATTGTTGAATGTACCTTTAATTTAATACATGGAGATGCTAACGTCTTCGCCCCTAAGATCTTGTTGGATAACATGTTCTTTTAAAAACTTCTTGCAACACGGAATCAACTGAAAATTATTTTCAGAAATCATAATAATTTTAAACTTGCAAGCATAATGACACAAGTACTTTTTGAGAATAGAATTTGCCAGGCAGAAGAAATTTCGGAATATCATCATGATTTGATTGATTGATTAATTTGTTTAAAACTAAACTAGTTTGTTACTGCCTCATTGTGTTGACTGCCTCATTGGTTTAGTGGTTAGCATGTTCGACTACAGACATGAGGTCCTGGGTTCGAGTCCTGGGTCGGGCCAATTCAAAAATCAATATTGAGTTTTATACTAAGATTTTCTCAATATTTGCCCGAAGTTAGGAAGTTGGCGGTATGATCCACCCCCGTGTCTCAGAGAGCACGTTAAGCCGTCGGTCCTGCCCCTGATCTCTCTCCGGTCGTGTCAGGATTCCCGTCACATCGGACTATGAGAGTGAAGGAATAGAGAGTGCACTTGTGTACTATGCCTGCCAATCCGCAGTGGAGCAGCGTGGTGGGTATATGCTCTAAAAACCCTCGCTCCTTGGAGTGAGGAGGCCTGTGCCCAGCAGTAGGATTATTAATGGGCTGCTACTTACTTACTTAGTTTGTTAAAAAATTGTTTTCCAGTATGATGCTGCTGAGAAATCATTATAAATTACCACTGACCAGATTAGCACGCTCCATCTGCAAGTGAATTTTATTTAATTGCTGAAAGAGAATAAAAGTGTGATTACATTAATCACACCTGATGGTAAGTGACGATACTGTCTAAGATGAAAGCGCGCTAATCATATAAAAGGCAATTTACTTCTTATGGTTTCAACACATCGTTATCGTCGTACTACAGCCTCACTGAAACAAATGAGAAAACGCAATTTCCTTAATTCGTTCTACCGGGGATCGAACCCCGGACATCTGCTACCAAAGCGAACACTCGCAACACTGCTCCAACGATTCCTTATCATCACTGTCACCAAAATGCCTAATTTCAAATCATATCAATAAGATACTCGTACATAGTTCTGCGATGATTGTATTCTGTTCGTAACATCATACCATTTTAATTTAATTATAACTAGCTAAAAATATTTTATATTCCGTACAAAGAACAGTGGGTTTGTAGTAATTATTATTGTGGAAATAATTAACTTGCCTTTTATTAGGCATTTAGTAAAAATCCTACAAAATCATCCGATATTGACTACTCCCAAGTAAAGTATATAAGTAGTACCTTTTCATGGTGGACTTTAACAGCTTTATTAATTCTCTTTATTTCTTGTTTGACGTGGGTATCATGGAAGAAACGTATATCAACATTCCAAGTACCTTTTTCAAACATTACTGGCAAAACATAAGGCAATCCTGTATATGTAAATAATATATTTATAATTAAACATAAGATAAATGCAGATTACAAATAAAACGTGCGTGCGTACTAAGTACACATATAAGAAGTGAAACTTCTTTGGCAAACTAATTTTTAAGTCTTATTTATATTTATATAAATCTAAAATTTTAGATTTCCGATACTTCAAGGTAGTGAAAAAGGAAGATATGTTAGGAATTTTTTGAATCTGATTGTCATTAATATATTGAAAGTGTCGAAAATTAATACAAATTATTTATTGAAATTTCAAACGATGAATTGTAAATAAAAATGCCACGTCTTTTTGTCAATATTAGAAATTATAAATTAAAATTTGTTTTCCAATTTAAAACTTAGAAAAGAAAATTTATGAAATATTTTATAATTTATGAAAAATCAAAATGCCAGATGTTATTTGTAAATATTAAAACTGCCTAACCTTGAAGTCAATTTTAGCCTCATGCGTCTAATGAAATTTTACTTGAAATCATCTTAGATTTGCGAGAGACAAAAACTTTGCTAAAAGCTCACAAGATAAGTCAAAAGGATAATTATTACAAATACCTTTAATAGTTCCAAGGGAGCCATCGCTAATGACACCAATGTTGGTGTAAACTTTTGTGCCGTCATCGGTGCGCGTTAACCAAATATCTCTCAAAGTTTTACTAAACTCTGCAGCTCGGTAAATACATCCGTAAGGGTTCTTAGACGCAGATGTCGCCACCTTTTTACATAATAATTTTTATATGGAAAATAGTAAATACATGTAACAACAACACATATTTTAACCTACTAAACATTATTGTCTTTTATCTAACGAAACAAGATGAGACTTGGCAATTTCTGCAGCGTAGTTGCCGATCCCGTGTAATGATGGTGAAATCCGGATTGTAATGTCAATGTATAAATTTCGTTACTGTTATACATCAAAAACAGAAAATATACTAAAGTAAACCTTTTCAATGAATTCCTTCTTCATCCATGAAGCACTGAACTGCGTAGTATCCAGATTACGTGACTCTAAAAAGTCTTTTGAAACCAGATTATGGTAACATGGCAAGGAATCACCAAGGACATTATTTAATGTTAAAGGTTTTTCTGCTTCAACGTGAAATACCTCATCACTAGCCGCCCAAACTAGAACGTCATTTATAACTTTACATTGAACCTAAAAAAAAATTACAAAAATCAATATTTAAAACCACTTTAGAACTTCAAAACATATAGAATTGACATACAACTCTATAAAACATTTGCAAAACATAGCCTCATTCGTTTTGAGGGGACTCAACTTTAGTAATCGTAAAGTTTATATCATTATTTGTAGAATGAAAAGACTTTGAAATAGTTTTTCAAAATAATTATATATAATTACTACCCTTTCTCTATACATATAATGGTATAGAGGCATCTATTGAAAACTCACGGTTAAAAAAGATCGTGCTATATAGCATAGGAAGTAACTTAAAACTTATCTTACATGATTTAAAGTTATATTACAACAACGTGTATTATCATAGAAAGGAAATATGTTAATAATACATACATTTAAATAATCCGCCAAAACGGATTTTGCAATTGCTGTTATGGGTGTCGAACAAAAAAATATATCGGATGGCATATTTTCCGACAAAGACTTCAAAATATCCATAGCCACTAAGCCATCAGTGATAAAAATAGGTTTATTTTTGGAATTACATGTGGTTTTTGTAGGTTTTGTTTCTTTTTTATCAAAATGTACTGTTTTCACATGCTCAACTTTCAGTTGCTTACTATCATCCGGCCACGCGAAGCTGTTTGCTAATTTTATTATCAAATAGAATGCATCAAATTGCTCTTTGAACTCTTTTTCGATAAAGTCTAAATGATTGGGATTGTTGAAATTAGTTAGGAAGCAATATACGTCACCTTCATCCACACTGAAAAGTTTAATCTGATGGTAAGTAGGGAAGGTAAGAAGCAGCCCATTAACGTCCCATTGCTGGGCACAGGCCTCATCAATAGTAGGAGAGAAGGTTTTCAGAACATAGATCCACCACGTTGCTCCACTGCAGTTTGGCAGGCATAGTGTAACAGCGAATCCTCTATTCCTCATTCTCACAGGCATCATCGATCACCGAGGCACGGGGGTGCACCGGCAACTTCCCCATTTCGGCCAAATATTGAGAAAATCTTAACAGAAAACTCAAAATCGATTTGAATTGGCCCGACCTGGGACTGGAATTCAGGACCTCATGTCTGTCGTCGAACATGCTAACCATTACAGCAATGAGGCATCTTTTTTTATTCGTACGGCATCATAATTTTATTAGTTTTCTAGACTCAGTGTGATGATTGTCTAGTGGTGATAGGGGTGAATTCTCGTTGAAGGAAGGCGCGGGTTCTAATCCTGAGCAAGTACCACTAAGTTTTTAACATTAAACTAGGGCAAATATTAACTTCACTGTATTTTATATTCATTACAGTCAAATACCGCTTATTGAAAATGATAACAGAAAGGCCAAATATTAGTTGCATTTCTCATTCATTCTCCACTTTCAAAAGAAACAGTTTCAGCAATATCATACTCTATAGCTCACGAACCAATTATATTACCTTGGTAAATGAGACGATACTTTGATGGAATTAGTGCATGAAAAGGCACATGATTCTATTTCGAACATGAAAGCATTTGCAGATACGATCTCATTAGAGTACACTATTAAATTAAGATCAATCAATTGATCATTTCCAAACACTACTCCCGACATTATTTTCACAATGATTAATTGAGAAGCCGGCGCGAGGGGGTTCGTTACAAACACTTTTAAAGGCTTTAGTATTGCATGGCATTGAAAATTCATTATATTAGTAGCTAACTCAATTATTCTAATCAGAAATCTCCAACCGCCTTATAGTAACAGAATATAAAACCTTAAGCAAAATAAGTTTATGTTCGGTTTTAAATATATTATTATGGTAAAAATCGTTTTAATTTTTGAAAGACGTAATGTTTGATATAGTGATTGTCAAATGTGTTTGAATTTAGAAAGTTTTCATTATTTACAAATTACAAATATATACTCTGCGATATGTAATAATTATGCAACATTCAAGATAAAATGAACTGAAAATTTCTAACTACACAAACACGGGGTGTAAGGGAGAGGCTCGTCTCAGTCTGTCTTCCTAACTGTCAACCTCACCTGCACGTGGTACACACTGCTTTTACAAAAGAGGCTCTGACGACCGGCTAATAGCGGTATAACTACATCCAACTGCTGACCTAAATACCACCGACCGATAACGGGCAACAGCGTTATCGGTGCGATAGGAACTGCACTACGATCACCAACCCACCTGCCAAGCGTGGTGATTTTTGGCATATTCCTTTTATGAACGACACAAGGCAGCAACGGTCTCCAGTCCTCGGCAACCCCGCTATCCCTAGCTCTGGCAGCGATTACGTTAACGGCGATGCAGAGGGTGCTAAGAATATCCGGCAGAGATTCCACTGCCAACCTCGACGACTTGACCTGCCAAAATATAACGCACGCTCTTAGAGTTCTGATGAAAAGATCTACGAGCTGGAAGAGCGTAAACAATTGAAACTGGAATATTATAGGATTAACTGAACTCCCTAGAGAGCGCCTGGGAATTGCTGTTTACCCTCCCGATGGTCGAACAAGTTACTGGATTAGAGGATTACCGTGTTTGGTAAACAGAAATTCCCAGATGCTGTCGGATTCCTCATCCATAAATTCCTCCTCAATTACATTGACGAAGTAAAGAATGTGTCCAGCAGGGTAGCGTATCTTATAGTCAGAATAACCACATGATATTGAATGAAGATTATACAGGTTTACACACCTACTTCATTACACGCAGATGAGGATGTAGAGGTCATGTATGATGATATTTCCAATGCCATACGTACCTTTAGGGCACACAGCACTGTTGCAATGGGAGATTTTAACGCGAAGCTCGGCGAACGAAGCGGTGCAGAGTTGAGAGTGGAGCAATTGGGCTACAGGCAACAGAACCGGAGAGGACAGATGCTGGCCGATTTAATGGAAAGGGAGGGCCTCTACATGATGAGCTCCTTTTTCAGGAAACGGCCGCAGAAAATATGGACATGGTTAAGTCCCGATGATACTGCGTGAAACGAGATTTACTTTATAATCGGCGATTATATGTGGTCAGAGACGGGGCCGCTGACTATGGGGCTCGTACTCAGAGTTACTCAGCTGGCAATGGAGAGGGCTATGCTCGGGATTTCCGTACGTGATCAAATCAGAAATGAGGAGATCCGTAGGAGAACTAAAGTCACCGACATAGCCTACCAAATTGCAAAGCTGAAGTGGCAATGGGAAAGGCACATAGTTTAGAGAACCGATGAACATTGGAGCCCGAAAGTGCGAGAATGCGACCTCGCAGCGTCGACAGACCCCCCACCAGGTGAACCGATGACATCAGGCGGGTCGCTGGGATCTGCTGGATGCAAGCAGCGCAAGATCGGCCCCACTGGAATTCATTATGAGAGACCTTTGTCCAGCAATGGACGTCCATCGTTTGAGAAGACATTCATTTTGTAAATTTCACGATAAAAACATCACACATCCCGCACCCGCCTTAAAAATACGGCTACTAATATGATTTAATTGTTAAACATTTAATAATATGTCGATAAAGAACAAAAAGTAATTTGAAACCTTCATATAATCATACATGTGGAGGTGTTTCCACCAAATCCATGACTGACTTTAGCGAGGCTTCAAATCCACTCAAATGAGGCTGTGAAACAATTATCCTGAAATGTGTAAGTAAGCTTAAATGCCATGATAACGGCATTTAAAAGCCTATTGGTGAAACGCGTATCCACTTTTGTTTAGGGTAATCACGGATTCGAATCTAGGGCCAGCACCGTTAAGTTTCTATTTATAAGAATAAATCTTACGTGCTTGATTATTATTTTCAATCCATCATGCGCGTTTCGGAGAAAAAAGGTAATATACTCATGTTATCTTTTTTCTTATCCCGGGCACCCTGCTTATCCCGGGCACAATCGTTCTGTATGTATATTCTGCCAACCCGCAGTGCAGCAGAGTGGTGAGTCTATGCTCTAAAATCCTGACTTCTATGAGTGAGGAGGCTTGTGCCCCGCAGTGGGGCGTTGCTATGCAGTTACTTACCTATACCTATAGATGTCGGAATCGTCACTATCGCCTCTTTCGCTTTTCTCGGTCACAAATCGATCAATTCTTGCATTAGTTTATTGTATGAAGGCAAAAAATAAATTAGATTCTTACACTCGAAAGTTAACTATGGACATCCGGTTTGCTGACACGAAATTAATATCGGTATAGTTTTGCGAAATTAATTAAATAAATATATAATATATTATCTATACCTTCGCTAAAAAGATCAAAGTTGAAACACCATAAATCATGTTTTAAGCTAATACCATAGACAACTATTTAATTAGATATACTTTTATAATCTTGCGCAATTAACTTTCAAAATGACAGAGTGAATATCTAAAACCAAGGGCCTTTAAACGAGTAAATAAAAAAATTGAAGTGACATTTGACAACTACTAAATATTGACTTTGACGTTTTATTAGACTGGTAGTGATTTTATGTGACACGTCGAATAAAAATAAAAATTGTTTGGATAGAAATGTTTCGCGGAATAATTAATAGATAATAAAAACATGGCTTCTTCAAAAGATAAAAGGAATGAAGTATCACCAGCAACGTCTACAAGCTCAATTAGATCATCGCTGATAGAACGATCTCCATCGATATCATCTAATAGAGAGGACAAATGGCCGGAACTAATATTGTCTAGACCGGAAAAATCTTATTTTTATAGTACAAAGTGTAAGTAAATTCATATTACGATTTTGAGTTACTTGTTGCACTGTGGCGGGATGTAGTATATTCTACATATATGCTCCGATTTTTCGAAACCTAAAAATATGTATCTAAAATATTTTAATTACATTGTATTAGCGTTTATAGTTGTAATGGACTAAAAATTTCAATCTTCCAATATTCGCATGCATCAAATTTACCTATTTGTAAAGGTAAAAAGACACTGGGATTTTTTCTCTGTACATTTTTTTAGTTATTATATTAAAATCCAAAGTTTAGAATCAAATGTGCTGCAATGAGATTAGTTGAATACTCTACACTGCTACTGAAATTCTTATATAAAATCCAAATATTTTAATTATAGACTATTAATAATATTTAAGTTGAAATCTTTGATAAGAACTTGATATACATCATATTACTAACAAATAATATGTTTTACACTTTAAAAAATTAAATTCAATACTTGTAATTCAATTTGAAATGGGCTGGGCTTTTTGGATTAAAACTTATATGTTTTTGTCCTACATATTTGTAGAAGTAATATCTTATATCATTTTAAATCATTTAGGAAAAATAATAATTATGTATGTTTATAAAAAACATGCCATGCCTTATAAGGCCTTATAAAAACATGCCTTATAAGGCCTAATAAATTGTGTTTGTCCTACTTTATTTGTTAATTACTTTTTGTACGCTACATATAAATGCAAACAAGTATATGGCTATTATATGATAGAATAGAATAAAAAGGCAGAGTACAAAAGGCTGTCTTGCTTGATAGTGTTCTCTACACGACAACCTTTGGTATAGGAATAGTTGTAGTAAAGAAAAGAGGGTGGTGTATTCAGATAATCCTGCATACAAATAACTACATACTAATACATAATGACTACACACATATAATTATAACAACATAGATGTTGGCTTATATACTGTAAATATAATAAATTAAAAAAATATGTTCATTAAATAAATATGAAGTTGCCTTAAGCTGCTGCAGGTAAATAATTTTTTATACTTTAGTATTAATTTAATTAGAGATGAGATAAGTGCTATAAGTATAAAAGCATATGTTTGGATTTTCATTGCCAAATGATAGTTATGTTATTCAAAAAGTTAACTTTATTTTATTTGAGCAACAAACAGTTATTTAATATGTATTTATAAACTAAGTAGTCAAATCACAAACCAATAAAGTTCCTGCTAAAAATAACAAAATAAAGCAGAACTACAACGAACAACAATATAGTATGAGTTAAAGTTCTGGATAGTAACACTGTTGTAGCAATCTTTTCATGTTACATATTATATTCAAGTTTACTATCATATAAGTTTATTAAAATTTATCATGTAAATTGTGTATCAAAAACCCTTACGTAGCTAGCTATGCACTGGGTTTAACTTGCTCTAGATTTAGTTGTTTAAACACATTGGCATATCCACTTGAGTTGCCATTGCTCATGGACAGTGTCATCATCAGTGCAAAATTATTTTTTATACTGGAATTTCTATCCATCTTTGTGACTCTCTAAGTCAGAATGCCTACTTGCATCCAGTAGAATGAACATCTTTGGGTGAAGAACCAGAACCTCTTCTGCGCTTTCTACTGTTCAATGATCAGTGCTAAAAGACCAACATTACATCAACTAACCCATCTCCTGATGTGCCCTATAATGTTATGTATATAAAATAATTATGTAAGTAAATGAAATTTGTATACCTAAGAAATCTGTATGATATGAAAGGAATAATGATCTGTTATGACACCCTGTTAAAGAATAACATCAACAAATCTGTTTCATTGGTTGTGAGTTTCTCTGTGTTGTGTAAAATGCTGATTGTTCATGGAGCAGCATTATAACTATTGAAAGGAGTTTCTTTGGGTGAAAACATTTGATTATTACATTTTTGAATCTTGGTCAGAGCGCTAGTAGCAATGTCACATCATAACATATGGCTATTAATTGTTGTTATAATTTTTTGTATCTACGAGTTCCAAGGTACAAATCCCTTGTCTGATGCAAGTAGAAGAGATTCTTAGGCTGTGATCATTATTTTTAAGAGGTCCAATTGTAACTGTCAATTTGGAATGTATAACTCTCTACAGTAGCATATAATTCAAGTTTAAAGAAAAGTGATATGTACTGATTAAGTTACATACAAGTGTGTTTTCACTCAAACCACTTGTTTCAATATTTATACTCAAGTATTTAGAAATATTGTAGATTTCATAGATTTTTTTCCCTTTTACAGTGTCAGTTAGTAGCCAGGTGAAATATTTTATAATTACATATGTAAATAAATCACCAATTCTCACAAAATAGATGATATTAATAGATACAATCATGTTTCTGAGTTAAGAGAATTAGTCATTCCAATTGGGATATTATATTTGAATATACATTTTTTTATGTAAATTACCTGTCCTTTCAAAATTTTCTTTTACATATATTTACTTCTATACAAGAAAACAGACTAAGACACAGATTAAAAGTATCCATTTTTAGCTTTTTATGTCATTATGTCTACAACAATAATGCCAGAATAGAAAATTCATAAAAATTTCTTTCATCATATATTCTGAGGATGCTGTACTTAAGAAACTGGTAAAACTAACCTATGATTTTACATTTGTAAAGTTCACATTATTAATTTGTATATTGTGTGTAAAAAAAAAACAAATTGAAACTGAAATCTTTACATTACAGTTACTGGAATACATTTTAAATTACATATGACAATAGTATGACCAAAAGTACAGAGCCCCATATTACATGTTTAAGTCATTTGGTTATTAACACAAATTTCTTGATAAGCTCATCAAAATGAATTAAGAGTAAATTGTCTTCCGTATGATTTACCCGATTATTTGAATTTACATTAAGTTTGTTTAAGAACACTGTTGTCAAATAGTTCACGTTAGCTGCGTCAGATGGCAGCACCTTTTCGGAGTATTGATTTTTCACTCCCAACACTTGCCTGTAGGAAAATCAATATCACACTCTGTAGTTGCTGGAAAACCCATTTGCGTGACATTGTCCTTCGAGGTGCATTATTGTGATCAAAATAAATAAATCTCTTTAAATTTGTGAAAACTCGCCATACAAATCTCGATACAGCTGTATACAAGTGAAAACGCGGATTATTATTCAAGATCAAATCTACGATGTGTCTACAAGAGTGAACAAAATTCACATTATCGTGTGTGTTGTTTCGCTTCATAGTTATTTTGCTGCTTTATTATGCGTTCTTTAACTGCTGTACACGGGGTTGATCCCTTACCTGATTTGGGTTTAACATCTGGTATACAAGGGGACGATAACCCAGATGCGGACATGGCCGGGGCGCAAGACACTATATACTTGTGCAACTTTCGTGTCTCAGTTGACGGAGAGTGGCTCTGTTTAAAGGAACTGCACGATATGGAAATGCAGAATTCTTACTCGGCTCAATCCGATAACGGTGCTATTACATCACCAGACGATCCTATGCACTCTTTAATGGGTAATTACTTTTATTACTGCGGACATCGTTGCTTGTTAGTGTCACGTATTTTCGTCGCGATAGCTGTTTAGATCCAATATCCCGGCAGTTTTTTGTTAAAGTTTATCAACTCTGTTTTAAAAGCTTATCAATGTAAGAGCCAATTATGTATATTTTATTGGCAATGCCAACTTTATCATTGAAAGAAACTATTTTTAAGTAAGATATCGTTGATTATACACTCAACATTATTGTTCACACAAAATTTTTCATTTCCTATAGATTCAATATTAAAAAATATGGCATTGACACCTATTTAGCCTTTATAACGTACCTAATATCTCTGCAATATCATTCATCTTTCCATGAACTTTCACAGAGTTTTCACAGAATAGATTAGAAAAAATTACCAAAAGTGTTGATAACACGTGTTTCTGTTGTCGTGGATGTAACGTAATATAAACTTAATTATTTTTTTCGAACTTACAACAATAGCTGTTTATATTATTTAGTTTACGTTTAAACATTATAAATGGCTTATAATATTGACGTGGAACCAATTAATTTAATCACCGACCATTCAAGTTTGTATATATGCAAGGAACATTTCCCTTTTATAAAGTTCCCTATAGCATTTTCCGTCCGGGTGTTATTCTTCGTACAATTAAATTAAAAATTTTCACTTGAAGTATTCTAACATCGTCGCAATACCTTCGTCATTAAATAGATGGTGCGCAGGCCGTTCATACAGCTTGATTTTGCAAATCATAATAGGCATTAGCGAGCTTAAAATAAGAACTTTATTATTGTTTTAGCTCGAGACCCGGTAGTTATAGAGCGCAGCAATCTCGTGAATATCTCAAAACTGATTGTGAAGGAATTGATTGAACAATCACTGCGATATGGCCGGATGCTCGACAGCGACCACTTACCGTTGCATCATTTCTTCATTGTTCTTGAGCATGTCATGCGTCATGGACTCAAACCGAAAAAGGTAATTATAATTGAACATCTTTGACATTACGTTACTTAAACAACTAATCGTTTCTTTGCCTTGTCATCTGTGTATTAAAACTACCGACGAAAAATAGGAACTTTAGAATTTATTTGTAAATAAACTGCATATGGCAGAAATATTACATTTTAATTTATACTTGAGCCATAACGGCCTAATCGTAAGAGTAATGGATTCCCGTTCAGAAAAGTCGTTGGTTCAAATCCTGAGCTGAAATCTCTAAGTTTTACCTTATACGATGAGACTTCGTACTTGATTAATCATTTCAATGTGTCATTATGCTTTTTGGTAATGGAAAATATTGTGGGCTAACCAACATATCCCGGGAGTAGTTCTGGAGTACGTGTTGCTTGCCGGGTGATGGTGGTGGTGCTCTTGCTTACCAGTGACGAGACCTGTGTCGAAGTGAAACGTTATTAGGCTGCTTCATACTTTAATTTTTACTTAAGATAAACCTGTGAACAGAGTATATCTCTGTAGGCTTATGTGTGCGTATAAATTTAGCCGCATTTTTTGTAAATTATTTCGTGACATGTTAAATGATTATATCTTTATTTTGTTTTAAAACATATATATTTGTTTATTTTGTTTTCCCCAATTTTATATTGTTCTTATTATAGTTCGTTTGTCTAACTGGAGTCCCTCTATTACTTTCGTTGTACGCTTAAACTTATTTATCACCAATATCTTGTTATTCTGCAGTCTATTACTTGCTTCTATACATTAATCCTTTCCTAACATTTATTTTATTTGTTGAAGATTGAGTTGAAATATGTGTAAACAATTACTCTTAATTTTTTTTATTTAGAATTCTGTTAGCTAATTTCTAAGGCGTTTTAGGGTTTACTCGGGCCAAAAAAGGAGTTATGGGACATACTTCAAATGGTCGAAAAGTATTCCCCAGAAGCTGCCGATATTACTGCTAGCATCCGAGACCTGCCAACAGTGAAGTAAGTTTGTAACAAACATAGTTTTGCATTGTCATAAGATTACGGTTATTTTTATACGTAAGACTTTTTTTTACATAAAAAGGTAGTCTGAATATTCGAAATCAAAATATTCTTTATTCAAGTAGGCTGAAAATGCACTTGTAATCCTTAGCAGTCTGTCCGTTGCTATCAGATCTACTACCGGTTCAAAAAAATTATCTGCTGGGAAGAAACCGGCAAGAAACTTAGCCGTTACTCTTTTCAATACAGTTTTTATATGTTACAATGCTTGTTTTACTTCAGTGTGCAACTGGAATCAAGTCCAAACATTTATATCGCTTAAATAACTTTCAACATTATAATATACCTGTTGTAAAAGAATATTTTTGAAATATTTCTTTAAATTATTTGCTCAACCCGACAATTGATTTCTTCTAAACCTTCTTCAGTCTAAAGTATGGCATTACGCATTTGGTTTTTATACTTGTATTTAAATTGTGTATTTCGCTTTTTTTTGCTGATTTTTTTTACAAATATATATAATATAAATATTATTACTAGTACGCGCTAGATAACTGGTACTTTAGATCCGAAAGTAGCAATAAACGATATTTTGCTAAAAAACTTATTATCTATTTAATTTGTCATATCTTTCGAGTTTTTTAATCCGACGACGTAAAAAAAATTCTTTATACTTGGTGTAATGCACAAAAACTTCTTTATTAATTTTTTTTTAGGACTGCAATGGGTCGTGCTAGAGCCTGGCTCCGTCTGGCTTTAATGCAAAAGCGACTCGCGGATTACCTTAGAATTTTATTAGAGCATCGTGAAGAAACTCTTGAAGAATATTTTGAACCACACGCTTTAATGTTGAACGAGGAAGCCGTCATCATAACTGGATTACTTGTTGGCCTCAATGTTGTGGATTGCAATTTGTGTGTTAAGGTGAATATATGTACAACAATGCACTGCTAACCTATTATGCTATCCTAACATATTAGAAAACAGATTTAGCCAACGCGTCTGTAAATCTGTACGCCATAAACTCAACAAGGAAAAAGAAAACAACTGAACGAATTTTCATTTTGTTTTGCCCAATAGGTAGGAAGAATCACCTTATGTGAGTTTAATTAATTTCGTGCGCATTAAATAACATTAAATATTTACTAAAATATACATTTAAATTATATGATGTAAACGATTACAATAATGCACATGAAATGCTTAAGCTAATAACGTAATTGAGTTGATTACGATGAATACTGTATCCGTATATTTTTCAAATTACCACGTCTAATTTCTTAGAATATATAATTGATAGAGTCAATTATCCCTAAAGATCTATATACTGTCGCGCATTTTTTTTGTAAATCTATGAGAAGGAAGTTACATTCCTTTCCAGCCTTACATTGTTTTAGATAAATTTATATATTGTTTTCGGTGAAAGCTGCCAATAAGCTAGACTTTTTCTCTTTTTACACAAAACGTTAGAAAGTCAAATTATAATTTATGTGGAAAAATCTATATTTGACTATCAAAAGTACTGTAAAAGCCTCATTGAATGTAGGAGTATATAAAGAAATAAATAAATAAATTTTTTAAACTTTTCATTAAGCACTCAGTTGATTGGTGAACCGGATGGTAATTTGTTCAGTAGTTTGGAGTTAATCGTGGACAGCAAGACAGTTAAACGCGGCGGTAGTCATTATTTTATACTTTACCATCATCATTTACTTTTATTACTGTATTTGCTCTGATATTAGTCCAGTCGAATTAACTCAAAAAGAGGGGCTTACATTGCATTAATTGAACGTAGCAATTTTTCTTCGGGAATTGTCGGGGTGGGGGCTGAGTCACCGACAGCTTAACTAACGGTTTTTGGCATCCGCAGCCTATTTTTGGTTTTGTTTATTCAATAACTAATTCTCAATTTTACGCGAAAAAAGATAATAATAAATTTGGAATTAAATTTCCTACAATATGATGGTCCTTATGAATTTTTTCCTAAGATCAATACTTTTTAATACGTGAGGTTGCCGCAAAGTAGGACTAAAATTTTCTGTGTTATATTAACTTCGTTAACATCGTCGCTGTTCAAGGCCTGCTGCAATGTCAAATCCTAATTCGACTAGACTCCATGCCTTAGAGACTAAACGCTTTCCTCTCTCTCTACCCCTTTTATTTATTCAGACCAACGGGTAGGTGAGCGACCCGTAGGTCTTATTCCTTCGTTTCCTTCTGCTACAACCAGTTTCTCCATGGTATTTGGCTGTATTCAGACGTACTGACCAAAATAGTAAAATTCACGTTGGTTATAATATGTTACGTTGACAAAATTGAAACTCTATTGTAGGAGGAAGACTTAGATAGTCAGCAAGGTGTAATTGATTTCTCCTTATACCTTCGTGGGAGCAATTCCTCCAACGATTTAGCTGGCAATGGCAATAATGGCAACAACGAACCGAAGCAACGTCACATCAACACAATGCTGGACCAAAAGAATTACATCGAAGAACTAAACAGACATCTCAAGTAAGTGTGCATTGTTTTTACATAAAACATTACCAATGTCCCGTGTTTTTTATTTTGTCTCTTTGAATGGTATTAATGTTGAATAATTCAATGTAGTTTCATTATTTTAAAATTTTATATGTTATGTGTTTGATTGTTCTTTTAATCCATTACTGTGTTTTTCGGGGAAGGGAGACATCGTGAGATAAACTGCGTATCCCGATGAGTCTATGCTCTAAAACCCTTTCTCCTAGAAGTGCGGAGACCTGTGCCCAGCAGTGGGGATATTGATAGGCTTTTACTTATAGCCGATGGTGTCTCTTTACTTATCAGATCGATCGTCTATTTTGACAATTCTTGAATCCATCCGAGCACACAAAAAAATCATCAAAATAGGTAAAGTCGTTCAGAAGGAATTTAGTCACATACACTTGTTTTGAAGAATTATATATTGTATGTGATGCTTTCGTTGGCGCAATGGAGCTCTAGGTTTCGATACCTAGGAGGGCAAATTTTGAAAGTTGCATTTTCTAACTTGCCTCGGTCTGTGCTGGTGTGGGGCGTCGACCATGCCTAGTTGCCACTCTTGCGCATTTAGCGCGCTTGTCTTAGACGGTATTATGACTAATCATTGGGTGAGGATCTTAGTCAATCTGTCAGAAATAATAAAAAACGAGTGTGCCTTACACCTCACGAGTAAAACTGGTATATTATANCATCCGAGCACACAAAAAAAATCATCAAAATAGGTAAAGTCGTTCAAAAGGAATTTAGTCACATACACTTGTTTTAAAGAATTATATATTGTATATGATGCTTTCGTTGGCGCAATGGAGCTCTAGGTTTCGATACCTAGGAGGGCAAATTTTGAAAGTTGCATTTTTTAACTGGTCTCGGTCTGTGCTGGTGTGGGGCGTCGACCATGCCTAGTTGCCACTCTTGCCCATTTAGCGCGCTTGTCTTAGACTGTATTATGACTAATCATTAGGTGAGATCTTAGTCAATCTGTCAGAAATAAAAAAAAAGAGTGTTCTAAGGAACACGAGTAAAACTGGTATAATATACACATATACTTTTTTTCTACAAATATTAAACTTTATTATGTTCACCTCGTCCATTCACACTTTTCGTAAGGTTCTCATCTTGTATTCACCGGCTTATTCCTAAAAGAGTGCATAAAGAAGTTTTACTTCAAAAACTTGAAACGCATTAATCTTGCAATGACATTGTAAACATGATAAAATATTTTTCTGTCCATGTCATCTCATCGTGAACAAAATATTTGTTAAACGAACTTTATCTCGATTACTGTAGTTGGATATCTCTACACATATGTTAAATTATAAATAAAAGTTCTTTTTTCTTTGTTTTGCGCTTTTAGTGCGACAGTTACAAATCTACAATCCAAAGTTGAGGGCCTGACTACAACTAACGCATTAATGAAGGAGGATTTAGCAATCTCCAAAAACACTATGATTCAACTAGTGGAAGAAAACAATCAATTAAAGCACGCATTAGGTAAGTAATATATTGTAGGATTGAAAAAGTACAATTTGTACATAAATTGATGTCTGTATTTGAATGAACCTAATAATAGAGCAAAATGTTGCCCAATGTTGTTTTTACTCTAAAGGTATAAGTCTGTATTATTAATATTCTTACTGCAATTGTTATTTCCATTTTGAAAGCGTTTTTGGGCTCAGCTATCTTTTTAGCGTATTAGGGATATCGGTGGTATTACTTTTCTCAGAATGAACTTATGCTTTTTGTTACGATTAATTTCTTATGTTTTATGAAAACATAAATTCTGTAGAAAAAGTGACAGCCTCATAAGGTCCTACTGCTGAGTACTAGCCACCTCACTCACTCACTCCTCATGAGACAGGGTTTTCAGAATTTGGACTAGAATTGTATCCGACAGTGTCATACAGGTTTCTTCAAAATGTTATCTTTCATCGAAAAGCACGAATTTTTTATTGAATAACACTTAGGCAAATAAGTTTTTTATAAGATAAAACTTAGTAGTGCCATCCTAGGATCCGAATTCACGAGCTTCTAAACAAGAATTCACACACCATCACCACTTCCCATCCGGTGACAACACCGTTAAACGCTACCCAAAATGTTTTCCCAATTTGATTTTGACCCGACTGAATAATTATTTATTTGTTTATATTTTAAGTAATAACAGCAAGTGAAATTAAATTTCAAATAAATACCTTATACAATTAGTATCCACTAAATCCTCCCTCTAGTTAAGACTAAAGTAGTTGAAACAGTGTACTGTATTTGTCCAACCGGGACTCAAATCCAGACCCTCTCCCAGTAAAAAATCTGTCTATTATCTAAATGAAACCCGCGATGCTGCTAATACTCATCGAATATAAAACATTTCACAATCCTAAAAACTATATGTGTGTGTGTGTGTGTGTGTGTGTGTGTGTGTGTGTGTGTGTGTGTGTATATCGATCTTGTACGAACATAAAAATATTGACTCTAATAATAAATGAATTTACTTCGTATAATTTAAGACAAAAATAAACTTCAATATGCTACATAAAATTGTAGACGTTACTTCTTCTTCTGCATAAACGTTCTAAAGATGTAACTCAATAAATTCAAAGTCATTGTTAAAAGAATGTTGATTGAAAAATCATACTGTAAGTTGCAAGATAACTTAGATGATAGAAACTCGTGGGAGTAAACGAATTGCACTAATTTAAATTTAAATATCATATAATATAGTTATATGATATTGTAATAATGATAGCAAAAAAAACCCAATTTACCCTACTGAGCTCGTTGCGGGCTCTTCTCAAGACCGGGTGCGAATGAACACTCGTAACTTAAGATTTCAAGTCGTCCTTTAATGCCATCATCATTCGTACATTTGAATTAATGTGTGGAAAAAAAAGGCTTCCTTGAATAAAGCTATTTTTGAGAATTTTATAAATGACGTATAAGAAGCACTTAGTAGCAATGACCTCTCCGCAAATACGTAATCGCGATAAAACCGAAACACTAGGAAAAGTGTGTGAAAATCGCCTCACGATATTCAGACCGCATTAGATAAGACACCTTGCAATACAATGACTCACGACCTTTCGAGTTCTATATCGCTTAGTAGGCATTAGTATGCCGCTGTCGTCGCACGGCACTTTATTGTCACCTTCATAAAAAAAGACACCGTTATGCGAATCGCTATGGGCAATTCAACGACAAAGAACCCTAGGAAAAAAACACATTGGACGAAAAACTGTGAGTTATTTCGATACGCGGACCGTTTTCAGATCTCTATGTTTATTTACGTGCCGTCTCAACACGTGCGTTTCTTTTTCTGTTCAGGTCAGGACATTACCAAAGATAGCAGGATGAAAGTGATGGAATTGCAAGCAGAGGAGGAGGTATGTTCTCTTATTATGTATCTTTTACTGTAACTGTCTAAACATATTAATTAAAAATCATAAACAGAAAAACGATGAAAAATTTCTTGATTTTCGTAACGATTAAAATATATTTGATTCTGATTTTCATAAAATTATTTTAAATTAGATTTTCTTTACAATTTCATTATATTGTGACATAATATGTTCTGCCGCCGGTTATTTCCCGGTTCTTAAATTCCTCCAAACGGATTCACAGAATGTGATTTCGTAAAGCCAATTTAAATTCATATTATTTATCTTAGACATAATCGTTTGATTTTCTGAAACGTCGTTTTCAAAACTTTCATTATTAATAAACATGAGGATACTTTGTGGAACAGCTCATGTTTATTTCAATCATAAATCTATTTTGATGTATATTTTTATTAATTGTCTGTCAACGCCTAAGTTTTTTATAACGTAAAACACATTTGTTTTTGAATATTTCTTCAATAAAGAGCAACTAGGTTTTAAATTCCATTTTATGTAATGTTAGATTTATTGCAATCATTATTAGAGATTTCTTATTAAAATTAACGTTTTTTATTAAAACATAGTGTCTTTTTCCGCATATCAAAACTATTAAATTAAAATGTTAAACATATTTTAAATATTTTATGCACATTTTATTACTTTACAAGTTTTATATACTTTTAGTAGCAAACAGAATTATTTATAGAAATGTTAATCGCATTTCAATAATAATGCTATTTAATTTTTCGCGATTCTACGCCACTATTAAATAAATGTCAATAGTTATCATCTTCCACTTGTATTGCAACAACCCATATATCTATTTAGCAAACGTAGCAAGCTTTTCTAAGAGTTTTCTATTTAACATATGGAAAAACAATTATTGTACAAATTTTAAAATGGCCTCGACTTATTTATTTATAAACTTATCAAAGAGCCTTCCAATTGTTAAAAAAATCGATGTTTTTGGAAGTTGAGGTCATTGGAGTAATTCGAACCCAATTCTTTGAATGCATTAAGACATAATGAAGATAAACAGTTTTCAGAATAATCTTTACCTTTTTACCTGAACACCTCTTATTGTCCAAATTTCCTGAAACTTGGCACAGGTCTATCCGCTTTTAGGAAAAGATAATTTAGTCATTATACCTTGCACTCTACTCCTTAAGGGCTAACGAAGTACCCACACTTCCCGAAATCAACTCGCAAGATATGCTTTCCTTACGATATTTTTCCTAGTCGAATTTAAACAACAATGCT
Source organism: Elymnias hypermnestra (assembly GCA_015832385.1). Lineage (NCBI taxonomy): Eukaryota > Metazoa > Arthropoda > Insecta > Lepidoptera > Nymphalidae > Elymnias > Elymnias hypermnestra. The sequence goes on from JACTOM010000855.1 coordinate 3,536,408, forward strand.
TAGCTAAACTCTACGTTTCTGCCCGTTAAGCCATTACGACCTGCGTGTACGATCACGACTTGATTCTTGTTGGTTAATCCAAATGTCTCTAGTTCTAAACCTATTTCACCACTTTTATCGTTCTTTAATGTTTTTTTCGCTTATGCTAAATCAAAACACTGACGGAAGTATTAACATCAACTCTACAAAGATTTTTAGTCGGATGAACATATTTCAACATTGATAATTGATTATATATTGATTGAATAAAAATGTATTATTGTGAGTACATAATTATGCAATGAGACGAGATAATGAATATACCTTTGTAAATGAAGTGACTGTCTTTGAAAGATTTAATTTTTTTTCGTTGCTCTTTTACGTATATACAAATACTACATACACATTTGATATTTACGATACCAGACTAAAATACTGTTACACTTTGAATCACGTTATCTATTTGATGAGATATGTGTCGACAGGTTTTCCTTATTATTGTGTTATACTCTAAAACTTTGGAAATATAAACATTGTCACAATGTATATAGATACCTAATAACGTCATCGAAATAATCATTGCCGTCTTTGCATAAAGATTACTGCGAATTCAAATGTTATGATAACGTCATCGTTTTTATGTCGACACTAATAAGTATCTTTGTTACGATGATTTAAAATAAATGATCATCTAACTCAAATTAAAGTGTTCGAGTAAAGTACGTCATTATAATAATTACTTAATTTAATTTCACCTAATGTTCTAACTTATGTTAAACATATTGAATAACCAGCAACGACTACCAACCAGAACCAGAACCAGAATAATAGCACCAACGATGCCATTTAATTATATTGCGAAGTTGTTCATTTAGTAGTTAATGATCAAGATCCTAATCCCAGTGCAAAATATTGTTTGAGTCATAGAATCTTTAAAAATGATATGTTGGATTGATCTCTGACCCTCTACTTTATATACAAGTTTAAAATACAAGTGTATTATCGCTAATGAAGTATTCACTTAACACATCATTTTGACAATAATTAAAAACGGCTCATTACATCTTTTCCCGATAACATTGATTACTTGATCATGTACTTCATCTAAAACAATTACTTTATAGGAAAAGAGAAGCGTAAAAAGTAATACCTCAGATAAACACAAACACGAGAAAGACACCGAACTAGGGAAGATTTTAGACGAAGAAAAGAAGAAAAACATTGAATTGCAAAAGGAATTAGATTTACAGGTTTGCTATACTTTCACAATACTTTAATAGCGGTATATAGTATAAATATTATACTATTATAATTATTGTAAAATATACAATCTCAAATTTTTTCAATAATAAACCAATTCTTTTTTTATTTATGGGAGAGGAGCCACGTATGGGACGCCAATGTTTCCATTTCAAGACTTTCTGTAATACGGCTTTTTATAGATGTTAGTGGTTTAATCATTTCTATAATATTCAGAATAACTCATAGTTTTATATTTAAAAAAATAATTTCGCAGATATAGTAACCGTTGTGTATTTGAAGAAGTGTATCGCTAGGGACATTATTACGCGTTTGACCTTCTGATGCGTCTGACTCTCGAATCCGTTCAGCCGTAAAGTGGGTCAAAATATAATGTTTACTTAATTTTTTTCTTAATATTAATTACATTGAATAATATTATCACAAAATACTTTAAAAATGTATATTTTGGCTTGTATATTATTATTATGGCTAATTGACTATGACCTATAATACTGTCTAAGACGGTAACGCAATAACTAACTAATAAGTAAGTACATTATCAATGACGGTTGTCTGTTTTGTGTGAAGAATCTTTTTTTATTAAATAGCAGCACTTGATTCAATGCAGTTTTTTAGTACAAGCCATTATTTGAATTATTTGAATCGACCACCTAGTTAGACTGTGTTTGTCATCAACTTTAACAGTGACCATTAGTTACGGTCATATTTCTATTATATATTTATAGATATCATTAAAAGCTGAAATGGAGGTTGCAATGAAGCTACTAGAGAAAGACATACACGATAAACAAGACACAATAATTTCTCTAAGACGGCAATTGGACGACATCAAACTGATTAACCTGGAAATGTACAAAAAGTTGCAGGTGAGCAATGAACGTGCAACGTAATTTGATTTTGTACCCTTTCATACAATTAGCGCAATAGGATAGTTAACCGATTGCTATGTTTTCTAGTTTGTTTTTTCTTGCATCTACAAATTTATAGATATACCTAAAAAACCCGGTGACATTTCGCTGTTTTTCATCATCGCTCATATTAATGGAATTTCTCTAAAATTTTGGTATAAAAAATAGCCAAAACATTTTCAACATAACGTAGTTCTTTGTGACATTTGCAGCGTCTTTAGTATCGTTACTACGTTTAAAATTTAGATTTTCATACAAACTTTAATCGTCTGTTATATTTCACCTCTAACACAAAGGTAGGAAAAGCATTTTTTATTTATAAGCCATTGATGGCCTGAGCCGAGTGCGTGTGAGCGCGGAACATGCGATAGAGAGGCGTGATCGACCTAAGCGTTCAGCTTGTGACGCATCCATCTCTCTTCCACTCCATCGGCCGGTGCGTGTGGTTTCCATTACTTATGGCAACAATAACAAAACTTGATTATGGGAAAAAATGTTTTCTTATGAAATTATAATTTATAACGTTAAAATATCGTCCATAAACTCACCTACAGACGACCAATTTTATTGTGAAAGTGGTTAACTATCCTTTTAGCATAAGATTCGCACTTTACTACAATGTAGTTTTTTTTTTATTAATTACCACATACTATCCCATTCTTTTTACGGTCCGATGTTTTCTAAATAAAATTATAACATTTTATTGTGCCATTTTTAAATCGCTATTCAGTGCTATTATGTAATTACGCTCATACAATGTCAACGACCATAAAGCTGACTTATAAAAACAGTTTTAACCTTGACTTTCATAGTTATTTCTGAAATACTAACTATACGTGATAAATTTAGATATCATTTAGTTTCAATCGCTGTTTTAAAGTAAATACGTCGAATTAAAAAACAATGGTTAACAGCTTACATGACAAAATGAATGAAATGAAATGTTGCAATGATGTATTTAATAAACCTACAATTAGAATATTTAGAATATATTCCAATAATGGTATGTTTTTTAGAAAATATATTTTAATTTTACTCTTGCATAGTTTTTTTTGTTATTTGATATAAAAATAAAATATTCAGTTCATCTTTAATTCTTTCTTTTGCGGGCTTTTAATATATTAGTGCCTAAAATACGGTAAACTAGATAGTTATTGTAAAATCGTATTGAAAGCATCGACAAGATATTCACACTGAAGTTTAAAATGAAGCCGGAAGGATTCGATCGCGATAAAGAAAAATTAATATATATTTTTCCAAGTTTGTTAATAGATAGAGATCATATTATTATATTACTTCAATCAATATCAATATTTATACATCTAGTACATTCATTTTTTTATTACAAAAAACTGTATTTACAAGTCATTGCCCCACGAAGGTTCCTTAATAAGTGTGGGCGCTATTCCATTATTCCCGCCCATACGTTTGCTTTGCCTCACACAATGATTAGTTTACTGCTTATTCAAAACGTAATTATTTTGTTTGACCTTCAGTTATTGCTTTGTTGCACCGTGCGTATATGCCTATACATAATATTCAAGGCTTTTGTACTAAGCATGAGCTAAACACACCATAATATTGCGTAGTAAGTTTGCAGTATCGGTAAATTTATTTAGATATCTTGCAAGAAATAATAAATTGTATATTTAATATTATTTTAGTTGCCTTTTTAATTTCACAAGTAACCGAAAAACAGATCCCACTGACATTAGATCTAGAAAATCATTAAATATATAAAAAATTTAACAAAAAAAGAACCGGCTTCAAGAAAAAACTCTTACAAATATATTAATACGCTCTAAAAAGTAAAAAATAATTGCATATTCTTTTTTAGAGTTCTTCGTATTGTTATATTCGAATTCGGCATCAGCGAAGGTGGGTGAGTCCCGCGTGTCCACTTGGCAGCTCCGGCGCCACTCCCACCTATAGCTTGTATAGTACCACCACCACCACCTTTCATATAAAAAAATCATCAATATCGGTTCACCCAATCGAAAGTTATGAGGTAAAACACATAAAAAAATACTAACGAATTGATAACCTCCTCTTCTTTTTGAAGTCTGTTAAAAAGATGTGATGTTTATTGTTATCAATAATTGAAGTTTATTATAACATCGTTTTACAGATCTAATAACTATTACAAAACTGGCATCTGTGAGGAGTTGCCCATTTTTTAATTAATGACTTTTTAATACCAAAGAACTTTGATTTGCCTCATTAAAACCAAAATATATGAACTGTCACTTTAACTAAATAAATAGCGTAAAATGTTGACAATTAAAAATAAATAGGAATTTGTCTTCATCGTTTCTAAACCAAACCTTTTAAATTATGGAAGTTTTGCAATGGCATTGTAATACATAACATTAAATAATACTTCATTATTTGAAATATAACCCAATGCGTGTTTATAACGTTTATCAAGAGAGCAACGAACGCAAACAACAGCACTATTGTCATACTAAACAGCATGGTTCTCATACTGAGTAGTTTTAAACATTAGAAATAATTGTAGGCAGAAAAATCGATTCTAGGAAGCGCAAATTGAGGAAATTATTGTTTCTAATTGGACAAGGTCTGGACTGTTGGGTGGCTTCGGCCTTTACTAGTTATCACCCTACCGGCAAATACTAGCAACTAAGTAGAAAATAGATCAATAGGCTGGAATCAAGTTAGCGCGCTTCCATCGTAGACTGTATCGTCACTTATCATCAGGTGAAATCACAGTCAAAAGCTAACCTGTTAGCAATCAGAAAAACCTAATAAATTTATAGCTTAGTATACTGCTAGCCAGGGCATTACATGCTCATAAGAGAGAAAACTTTGAAGCTGAAACCCACCTGCCCACTTCCGTTTGTCACCAGAATCACTTCAAAAACTACCTTTATCAATAAATCCAATGATAAACAAAAATTGCAAGCACTAGAAGCCTGAAGGTATTGTGAAAAAAAAATTACTTTATCTTCGTAATTCATAGATGTAATTTAAATTCGTATTTGCTAACTCTTTCTTACATAATTGTCGAGTTTATCGCATTAAGCCAATTTACTATTCTGTCATTTTAACCTGGCGGCATCGATTTATAATAACCATCATAATTTTTTTGAATCTTATATAGTTTTTATTTAAAATTATGTACTAGTTTTCTGACTGCCTCATTGGTCTAGTGGTTAGCATGTTCGACTACAGACATGAGGTCCTGGGTTCGAGTCCCGGGTCGGGCCATTTCGAAATCGATATTGAGTTTTCTATTAAGATTTTCTCAATATTTGCCCGAAGTTGGGAAGTTGGCGGTGTGATTCACCCCCGTGCCTCGGAGAGCACGTTAAGCCGTCGGTCCTGCGCCCGATCTCTCTCTCCGGTTGTGTCGGATTACCGTCAAATCGCACTATGAAAGTGAAGGAATTGAGAGTGCACTTGTGTACTATGCCTGCCAATCCGCAGTGGAGCAGCGTGGTGGGTCTATGCTCTAGAAACCCTCTCTCATATGAGCGAGGAGGCCTGTGCCCAGCAGTGGGACGTTAATAGGCTGCTACTTACCTTTTTACTTACTAGTATTTACTTAGTCATGTTCCTTAAGAATACCAATTGTTGCCAATCTTAGTTTCATACATGTATTTAATGCACTAAATTTCTGAAAGCCTTATTATTTCTTGCATGAATGTTCACTTTACAAGAATCACATTTCGCTTAACTATCTTAACGCTTAACATTATTAACATTTCGCTTAATTGTAAAAGTCTATACTAACACATTGGTGTGTTCAATGCCGCTTTTATCGAATGGAAGGAATGCGAGATGGAACTCACACAGAAAGGCGAAATGGTCTCCAGGCTCCAAGGAAAGGCTGAGCAAATTGGCAAAATACTACACAACCTTGAAAAATATAACCACTTCCTCGGACCGGACCATGACTTAGTTAAAGCTTTAAAATCGCCCACTAATGATAACTTAGGACAGAAACTAGAAATTCTTAGAGCACAAAGTAGCCACCAAAAGGGTACAAAGTCGAAGGACGAGGGTCCACCAAATAAAAAACTAAATCTACAGGAAATACCACCGTTCCGTAAAACTCACAGTAATGATAAATCCATAACACATTAGAAATGCTGAGCAATAGAACTATTAAACATATATTATTGTAAATACGCCCAAGACGGTGATGTTTCTCGTAGCATAGTTGGATTCAAGTGTTAAGAACTAAAATTATAATTAAATATCGTTCCATACATTTATGTAGAGGATAATAAGATGATTAAACTAAATAAAGTTCCAAACATTTATTGAGATTAACTAGGTATCGTAATTTAAAAATTCCTACTCAAAATTATTTTTTACCAGAATTTTAACTCGCTGATTATGATATGATTAACTATTAAAATAATAGTTTTCTTTTAGTTAAACTTTTTGGCATAGTCTTTTCTAAATTCTTGACAAAATTTATCAAATATATTATGTATTATTTCTATTTAGGAATGTAGCACTTTATTCGTATCAATTACTAGTTGATTATGTTGGTGTAAATAATTTTGAGAAGAACGAATTTGTCTTTTAATATCCATCGTATTATCCTTCAATAGTATATAGATTAACACTAGAATTAGTCAATTGCGAATTAATGCTTGAATTGAAAAGAAACATCCTGTTTTCATTACGAAAATAGATATTAATTTAATATGTCAACTCAGCTAAATAATGGCTTTGTTTTAGGAATGTGAAAGTTCCTTGAAACATAAAACAGAGCTAATAGCCAAATTGGAAGCAAAGACTGAGTCAATGGGCAGCACGATACATCAACTTGATGAGAAGTAGGTCATACAATTTTTTTTAAGATATGCCTTGAATCGCTCGACGATCAGTGCCTAAATAAATATATTTAATAGGGTACTTGAAATTTACTTCAGTAAATTGTATGTTTTCAATTAAAACTACCACACCGCATAAAAGTATCACAATTTTTACCTCTAACAATAGTTAGCTGTCTCATAAGTTACAATCAAGTTAATATAAAGATCATAGTTAAATGTAGGAAGAAACAAATTTATCAAAGATTTATCGTTTAGTTTACAATATTCAAATTCTAAATGACGATTATATTTTACCATTTAAAATGAAACTCGACATTAACATATGTTAACCTTTCCGGCACCAAGTGTCCAAATAGTTACATGTGATCCGAATGGGGATACTAAAAGACTCATTTGTATGGAAATCTGAAATAGAATCATCGGGATAACACGTGCATCACTGAGCGACGTACAAATCGGCGAAAACGAAAATAATGTCGTACATTTGTCCCGCTCCTTCCTTACGGAGGTACCGCGTTTGTTTGAGTGAGAGAAATATATTACTAATAGACTAAAACAAAGCGTGCTAATAATGGGGATTTAAATGTTACATATCAACTATTTGGATTTTTTTAAATCAAAGAAAATATTTTTAAACTATTCGCTCGTTCTTATGTAACTTTTCTAATACTTAAGTTATTGAATTTAAAGACATACATGGGGGATTTAAAATCCAACGCTTCGGGCCGGGTAGGTTAATATAATACCTATTTCACTGTATACAATGTCTTCCTATTATATGATCATTATATGGTAGATTATACACTTTTTAAAAAACATCTAACAAGAATACTGTGTTAAAAAAAACTAAACTAAATTTATTTTACATCATCAAATCTACTCAAATACCCTATTATAAATAACATATTGCTTGACATATCAGTATGAAATCGCACTTAGGTGTGAGCGATGCACCGCTTGCTAAAAAAAATAACATTTCTATTTTATTGATATTGGCAAACCATCACAACAAATATTGATATTTTGATAAAATAATTAGTCTTAAAGTACCACTAGAGACAAGGCGCTAACATTGCTTCGGCTTAGCGTTGCTGTGGTTAATATTATACAACAAAATATTTTCAAATAGGTACTGATAAGTTTTAGTTAGGTTTATTTTCTAATAAGATTATACTATTATCAGATGAAATTGTATAATTTTTTTCTCATAAAAAATAATTACAGACTTGTAATTTTTGTGTAATAGCTTTAATTGTGCTAGAGAATTAAAGTGTTTTTATCCATATTTCCCAATTATTCCCTAGAATCTCTAGCGTTATAAATAATTTACATTTGTACTCATAGCTAATATAGAGAACGATACCAAATTATATTATTGTTAGAAACTTTGTATATTTTTTCAGTGATATTCAAGTATTATAGAAAATATATGTGATTTAATCCTTAGGATGATTTGTATTCTTTACAATATTACTGATCTCATTTTTGTGTAAAAAAAACTATCCGTAAATGATGACTAAAACAATTATAATGCGCAATAGTGTATTAGCTATATTAGATTATTAGAATCAAATTGTATTGAATTCGGCAAGCATATGTCGGTTTCTTTTATAGTTTTGTAATTTTAAAGCCCTAGTTATGTAAAGCCTTCTTTGTAATAAATGATATTCAGTCGCATACCGTATTTCATTTACAATAACCACAGTTCTTTGCTTGTTTTCTTTTGTTTCTTGTGCAGGTTTGCCATTATCTCTTGATTTATGATTTGCATGTTTTCTAATTCCATTTATTTTTCTTTCCGCGTTCTAACGAGTAGTATAATTTTAAAGTGGGCAATATCGTTTTACTTTTAAATCAATTTTACTTAAGATTGCCTGGTTTTAAATATTAGACTTTTGCCAAGGCCTTTGATTAACACATCAATTACATTATATACACACCGGCATAGTTAGGCAGAACATAAGAAATATAAAAGTTGATATCAGTATCAAAACCTTATGTGATACTGATATCAAATGTTTTTTATGTTAAATATGCCAGTGTGTATATAATGATTGCACTTTTGTATGTAAATTAGTTGAATATCTTATAATAGAGAAAAACTTACGGTTACATTTATTTTAGGGTACAAAATTTAATAATATTGCTTTCTTTAAAATTTCTGTGACTCAAAAATTAAAATACTAAAATTGCCTTCTTTTAAAAAAAATTTTTTGTTGTCTATTGTTTCTTCGTAATTGGTTTTCGTTTAATTTATATTTTTGTTTCGAAGCTATAATATTGGCGTTTTGTGCGATATAAATATACTTATCTATATGTAATTTTTTTGTTAAAATAATGATTATTAAGTAACATTTACTCTTTTACAATAATTCTGCCAAAATTAGTCTATGACAATGAACCAGAGAAATGAGAGAAATTTAAATAAATGTTTTGTTAACATGATTAGCGAAAGTGCTTTCATATAAAAATCATAACTAATTTAAAGTATATAGTTGTGAATGTATTCCATGAGACACTTTTAATCTTCCTTGTAAGTTTCCGAGAGTAGTATTGATTTAGCTTATAACACTTTTATAAAAGCTTTTTAACCCTATTCGGGGTATCAATGTATATAACTGATATAAAATGATAACAAACTATCAATAATTTAAAAAGTGTAATTGGACTCGTAGTTACATCGTTTTAAATTTTTTCTTCAGCTTCAAACTTCAATTTAAGCTGAAAAACCTTATATATATATTTTTGGTAGGTGTCTGATCAATTCTAATAAAACATCAAACAATATTCGCTGCCTATAGTTTACTTGAAATTGTCTATTCGTGTTAAAAACCACGTATTTTTCTACAAATTTAGAAAACAAATATTTAAAACATATTACGCACTATACCTAAAATAATAAAAATTTATTAAGCAGAAGCATCCAATAATACAAAAAAATAGGTGTTAATGTATAAACATATTACGCAAGAATGCCCTCATTACACTCTTGCGCAACTATAAACAATTTTCTTATTTATATTAGACCATATTTTACGAGTGAAATATAACAAAGTAAGAGATGAATTAAGTTTAATCTATTTCTAAAAATATAAATGTTCTTTTAACTAATAATGTTAGGCGTACACTTTGATATTAATATTTATTTATTTATGACACATGATACGCACTTACATCGTTAATTCATAATAGTTATATTTTATATATACTAGCATCTTCATAATCTAAAAGAAATGGCAAGAAGTATAATTAGAAAAGGACTTTTACATGTACACAAGGTCTCCTAAAAGTTACATTAGTATTTTGGAAGATGAGACTTACAATGTTTGTTATAAAAGTTAAGCTATAACATAAGCACAGGTTACAGGAAGATAAAAGTACTAGAAAAACATTAGAAGAGAATTCAAGAATTTTGGGACAAAAGGCAGCAGCCGCAGAAACAAGAGCGGTCACCGCTGAAGGTGATTTAAGAATAGAACGAGAATGGAGGATATCTTTACAGGTAATTAGCAAAATATTTCCTTATACTCTATAGCAGCGGTCGGGGAACCGGGGTGAATTACCTAAAATGGGGGTAAAAATGAAACTTTTGAGAGTAAAAATTATATATTTTTAACTTGCTATTTTATAAATTTGTTTTTATTTTTTTTTTCTATTATTATAAATTGTTACAGTTCCCAAAATTGTCAACACTCAATTCCACCCCAATGGGTTTCAATTTGTTATATACAGTTGAGGGATTTTTTGCCCCTATAGATATTTGCCCCTACAGAAAATAGAAGTAAATGATAATTTCTTGTTATTTTGTAATTCATATGATTTTTTCTTGTTTTATTAGACGAAAAAACTAGTTTAAATTTTATATAAAGCCCCTATAAAAATATTATTTCAGGTAATTGAATAAATGATGTTTAAATTAAATTTTTAGTTATTGTTTTCTTTTCAAAATTATCGGGGGGCTATAATATGAACGATGTAAAAAAGAAGCTATTTCGCTTTTTTTTTTTGCTCTTCGCCATTGGGTAATATCTACTTGCCCAAAAATATTTTGGGGTAATAATTACAAAAGTTCCCCTACTGCTACTCTATAGCGTACTCTTGAGCATCGATTCAGCATGTTATGCCGTTATTGTCAGTTACTTACTAACAACTTTTCTTCTTTACGAAGAATTATAACAATCAATATTATTTTCAGACCCGAGTCATCTACCAATGTCAATTATCTTCTATCTCGCCTCTTTTCTGTAACCACAATCACTATAACGCCTCTCCAAAACGTCGAACTGCTTAATTTAATCATGTACTCATTATCTTAAACGTCGCTACAAACTATATAATTGTTTATTTATTATAAAAAAATCTATAACACATATTGTGCGTAGATCTTATGCCAATAGCATATTTTACACTCGTTAACAATGTCCTATAAATAGCTAAGATTCCATGTGTGTATATTGTATTGAAATATGTATTCTGATGATTTAAAAATATGTTTTACACTTATTATTGCAATATTTCGATGCGACACCTTTATATGAATAATCCTTACTAATATTATGAATGCGTAAGTAACTTTGTCTGCCTTTCGCGATTTCATGATAAAACTGACGGATTTAAATGAAATTCGATACACAGATAGCCTAGGGCGTCAAAAGGGACTAAGTTATTTGTAGTGAAAACTGCAAAGAGCTATGAAGGTATTTATATGTTTGTGTCTTATTTGTAAAATAATTACCCAAAACCACTAAACGCTGGCGCAGATAGCCCTATATAAATATTTTCCTTACAGGAATCAATGATGAGGGATCGGGACAAAATATCAATACTCAACCAGGAAGTTGAATCTCTCAGATCTATAGGGCAGGTATGTTCATTCGTTTAATATATGGCAATACATAATGATAGTAACTCGAGACAATTTCCTTTGGAAATAATACATTTGTTACCGATAATCTTTGAAACCAAGGTGCCGATTATGATAAAACTTTCACAGGCACTTGCTGACAATATAGAATGTAAAAAAAAACTATTTTTATCCGAAATTCTAATGGAAACGGAGAACGGAAAAATTTTCACACCTAAATAACACAAAGCATATCAAAGACAGTAACCCCACTATAACCCATATAACGCAGGGATTTCCCCACATTAGTTAAGGAACGTTATTTTAGAGAGTTCCGTCTACGAATAAACATGTTAATTTATTTGCTTTTTTAAATTCGAATGCATAAGCTGTTTTGTTTAAAATGTTTTAATTAAGTTGAATTTTAATAAAACGTATTTTGTTTATAATATGGATTTTTCTTAATATTCTAATTAAAGCCCCTTCACGCGTTATACGCGGTCGAAAATCACGTTATATAGTAATACTGCTACAACGCGTTTTCCTATAACGCGGAACCGATTTACCGTGTTAAAGATGGGGAAGAATGCCCAGATCCGAATACCTAGTTAAAATTTTAAGTCGTTAGAAAAAACTTTTATATTCATACATACAAGTTTAAATATGCATTTTTGACGAGAATGTTCTTCAGGCGCATAAGGATAAAGTTTTTATAGATGTTTTTATGCTAATATAAGTAAATAGCATGTGGCATTTTAATTTGCCACTGTCATTTAATAATGTAATGTACTATTTTTCATAAAGTAGGAAATATTTTTCTAAATTTTAAATTCAAATACAAAATTTAATTAATAATTTCTAATACTGATAAGAAACACGTGGCATTTTTATTTTCAATTCGTCATTTGAGATTTCAATGAATCATTTGTATTAATTTTCGACACTTTTAATATTTAATTGACAATTAAATTAATTAAAGTCCTAACATATTTTCCTTTTTTCTTCCGCCTAAGTCTTGGAAATCTAAAGCTTAGATTTGTATAAATATAAACAAGACTTCAAAAATACAACTTACTATTTATTTTACGAAAAATTGTTCAGCGCCAGCTATTGAAAGCTTACGTTATAGATTTAAAATGTTCTTAATATGTAATGAGTTGTGTTAGATGTACTTAAAATTTTCTTATGATTTATTTATAGAAATATATCGCACTTCAAGAAGAACAGCATTCCTTGAAACAGCAGTACAGTGAAGCTCAAAAAACCTTAGAAGAAGTTGGTGCCACTTTATCTGAAAACAAATTGCAATTGGCCGAGTTATTAGAAAAAGAAGCTAAATCTACTGAGGACACGCCTAACTGGACAAGCGACAAGGACGCCATCGCCTGCGCCACCTGTACCAAAGAGTTCACTATAGCTAGGAGAAAGGTAATCATTTAAAACATATTTACAGCAGATTGTATCAATTGATGAAACAAAATGAAAATTTACAATATTACAGCTATTTTTACTTGATTCTCAGTGTAACAAAGGCTTTGCAATAGTTTAATAACTTTTTCATGTTATTCTCTCCAGCCCACACTTAAATAGAGATCTTTTATATGTTAAAACAACACGGATAATAAAGCATGATTTTTTATTGTAACCAGCTATGCTATATGTTTGTTGCCCGCACAGTTCTCAATTCCTCGATAAAATTGAGAAATGCCTATTTATTTACTTAGGGCCAGATTTAGGGTGGGGAAGAAGCATCCGGGGTCAAACCTTATGAGATAGAATAAATTAATGTGATAACGGACTTGTATATTTTAAGAAGATCGATAGAAAATTCCGCGATGATATATATTTCTCTAAAGCAGAGGTTCCCAAACTTTTTTCTCATAGTCTATTTTCAAAATTTTACTGATTCCGACAGGTTTAATACTACAATATTCTTCGGCACTGTTTAAGGAATATGCAAGTTTTTCAACAGTCTGCTGAGATTCTTTTTTTCTGCCTACATTTATAGGATGCAATCAAGCCAACATGGTTAGTTCTTCACTCTATGGAAAATAGACCAATTTTCATAGACCCCCGCTTACTAATTGGGCAACCCCATTTCTTCGTCACGCCAACGTACCCCATCGAGGGTTGGGGATCATTTGGGTGTCACTGCTCTAGAGGATAACACACAGTGACGATTTTATCATATAAAATAAAAGAGTGTTTTAGATCTTATTTTATACAATACATTGTTATTCCTTTTACAATTAGATACGATACCTACGTTGTATATTTCATGCAAATTAAAACTACCGTTATTAGCATTTCATTAATAAATATACTTATTATTTGTCCCTATAGTCAGCGATCTACGGGCGCGGGGTGAAACTAAGCCTCAAATAGATGGCGGCGCGGTTTAATACCCATATTTAAGTGTACATTGACGCTGCGCTGGTCAGCTAGTAGTATCTCTATACTCGTTCCTTCATGGCAGAAGACCGCGGTTTTGGTAGGATCTTAATCACGAACGGGACCAAGCCTTCCACCTACTTCTGTTGATGGCCATCGCTAGCGTATAGAACGTAGTTTGCGGAGTCTCGGCCAGCTGATCAGCCCATCGACCTCAAGATCTTTTCCGTTTGTGTTGCCCATTATTGTCAGCTTTTCTAAGTTGCAGTCCTCCGGGTAGTACTAACTAATTTGTATTTACAGCATCACTGCAGGAGGTGTGGCCACATCTTCTGTGGCGCCTGCAGTGAAAAAACAGTCGCCCTCGCCGGCAATACTAAACCAGTTCGAGTCTGCGATGCCTGCTTCGCAGAAGTGAGACTAACGTAGCACTACAGACAAAGACTGAATTGTATTAACTGTTTTATTAGACAAACGAGCAAAATAAATTCAATTTTATATATCGACGGACCCTACGTATAGCGAGTCAAGTATAATAAACTAATTTTATAAAAGAGTCGTTCAAATATAAATATAAATTGTTATTATGGTACTTTATGTATTAATTATATGTATTTAAACATCATGTTTAAATGGTTATACGATAAAAAATTACGATCTAGATAAATGGATTAAACACCACCAAAATATCAGACTCTTTATACATAGGGCTTATTGATATTGGTACCAAAGGCCGTAACCAATTTGAAAAATATACACCAACAATAAATCGTGTGACAAATTATATTATTAACGAGTGCTATAATGAAATATTTATTTCCACTACGATCCAAATAAATTGTATAGCTAATTTAAAATATGGTTTTACAACAATTTTATACCAGTTTTTCATCCCATAAATCCGATTATGTCTCTATATTTCAATAAAATGTTATTCCAAGGTAAAAAGTATACGAAAATCGATAATCAATTAAATATGGAAATGACAATTAGGGAAATTTAAATAACCAAAGACTTTAGACTTTCTATCCTAAGATTGAATTTATGCAATAAAAATAAACCTCTAATTAGAGTTTTAAAACTTTCCGGCCATAAGTATCAAAAAGTTACGCGTCATCCGAACAGGGGTACCAAAAGACCCCAGAAGTATGGAAATCGGGAAGTCATCGGAACATCACGTACGACATACATGGTTGTACATTTCCTTCCTTTCCTTCTGCTCATGCTGTCTTTGTTTGAGTGAGACAAATAATATGTTACTAGCAGACTAAAACAAAACGTACCAACAATGGGAATGTGGGTGTTGCGTATCAGCTATTTGGGTTTTTGTTATGAAAAACCATACTTTGAAACGACAATAAAAAAACGGGTAAGGAATCCGTTACTCAAGTTTTTAAACTCGTACATGGGGGATTTGAAATCCCCCGCTTTGGGCCGACTAAGGCAAATCAAGAAAAACATGTATATAAGTTTTATATAGCTTAAATTTTTAAAGACACCCGGCTACAATTACAACATTTATATAAATCGTTTCAATAGATATTTATGGATGAAAAATGGCAATACAATTGCTGTATGTACTAAGCCAAAACTGTTTTTGATTATTATGAAAAAAAATATTTGTTTTTTTTTTTATATTTATAAGCTGAAATGGCAAATCGATTTTAATAACACGTTATTAATAGCATTAGGTACAAATAACCGGTTTAATGGCTTTGCTTCAGAACTGACTGATTGTGTTAACCTTGTTAAATAACTTCGGTATCGGCACAAAACAATGAGATATGTTTATTTCGTATAATCTAATTCATTTTTTGTCCCCCTACCTATGAAAGTCAACCCAAAGTTAATCTGTTGTGGAGATTGTCTGAGATAAACATACCTTATTATCTGCTTCGAGAATGCCTCTACCTCGTCTCCCTTCTACACTGTACCACACCTCATACTAGATCTAGAGTTTTTCTATTTTATTTTTCCGAACTTTCAATTTTTATATATATTTTTTTTTATTAAAGACAATATTATACTGTATTATAGCATTTCATAAAAGAGATAAAATCCTTAACATTTTTTTCTGTTCAATACGATTTCTAGAGAGATTTCATTACATAGTTTAAAATGAAATCGTATCCACCGTCTATTGCTGTGCTACAAAATTGTATATCGTAAAAATGTAGATAACAACTCGTGTGACGTTATCTTATAACGAGAAGGGGGCGGCATTCTCGAAACAGACAAGTACGGATAAATAAAACCTATACCACTGTTAGAGATTAGTTACCTCAATAATAACCATATTAGTGCCAGAAAACATATTTTCTCGTTATCCAAAAAAAATTGCTGATGTTTTGGAAATTTTGTAAGTTATTGGTACCAAAGGAAACTTGCAAAGACTGGATTCAATTTTTTCGATGAAATAAAGAATTTTAAACCATGAATTCAGATATTTTCGATACGATGAAATTGAATTTTGCAAAATGCCTAAATTTTGCTCCCCAGCGTCGAGCTGACATCTAAATTATGTTATACAATCTGTATCGCAAAATCAATCCTTTAATAACGAAATATTTGTTTTTAAATGTGTGTCTACGTTATTTTACGTGTTTTTAAAAGTTTTACATTGATTTGGAACAATCTTCAATATTGTATTGATTTTAAAATGATCATAAAGAATTAACGCGTTTAATACGGTGCTTTAATGGAATGTGTTGAAATTTTTTATTGTAAATACGTAATTTTCATTTGTAAAGCCATGTTTATTATTTAAGACATTATACAAATTCAACTACTTACGTTGTTTTCTTTACACCTTTTAAAGATATCAACAGTGAAACTTTTCTTCGTAATGTGAATTTCGTCGCCTAAAGACACTGAACTAAACACGGCGACAAAAAAATTGCACCTTTTGAAATAGCAACTATAAAGTCTGTTTCGTCTGTAGTAACCTCATTTTAAAGGTTATTGAATCCTTTCAATAATAATAAAACTGATAGGGATTACTAAGCATATAAAAAACGTTTTTCATGAAAAAAGGAAAAACATTTATTCACGCCAAAATTACTTAATTAATCTAAAAACATAACAAATTTAAACTTAGAACCTAGAGTTAACCTCCCTTAGCCCTAATTACAGCCTCCATGTGATCCTTCATTGACCTTACCAACGACACGATGCGTTCTTGAGGAATGTTACTCCACTCCTCAACGACGGTGTCCCGAAGCTGTTCAAGGGTGGTACGGGCAGGCCTAACAAAACCAGCATACGGGACCACATGGTCCTCCAGTATCTCTGTGATGTACCGATGAGCAGTCAGGGACCCCTGGCCACGTGCACCTCCAGTGCAGGAGACGCACACAAGGTCGGTTTTTCCTTGGATTGAAATTCCGCCCCAGAACATGCAGGGTCCTCCTCTGTAACAGACGGTTTCTTCAAAGCAGGCCTGTGAGTATCGTACCCCCTGCCCCTTGTATACTCTTCTACGCCTATCATTGCAGAAAAGGCATACCCTAGTCTTGTCGGAGAAGAGGACAGACTTTACATTAATATCTACAAAAAGGTCCGCGACGTATGGTATAACTGCTTTAGTTAATAAAAGTGTCGACAATAATCAAACCATATTATTCCAGCCTCTAATATCATCATTATATCTAATATCGTAATAATCCTTATCTTAATAAATAATATGTTATTAAAGACCGTTTCAATACCTGCAAAATAATTTATAAATTATTAAAATTAGACATTCCGTTTACAAGATGAAACGAATGTAAAAATCTAAATAAAATAATATATCCCGAATCGAACTTCAGAGTGTCAAATGTTGTGTATAGGGAAGTTCTGAGACAATAAAGTATTACAAATTAATCTCTTCCCTACTATTATAGAAGAAAGTTTTGCATTTGAAATATTTTAACCGTATAATCAAGCTAAAAAATACTGGACCGATTTATAAAAATCTTTCAATACCTATAGAGTAATATTAAATTTATTAATGTCGGATATTCTATGCTAATGATGCTTACAAATTTTAAAATATATTTGTTGGATATTTATACGTTGAAAAGTAAAATCTGTCTATTGATTAGATTATGAATATGTGTCTTTAATAAGCTGAAAAGAAGTAGTTAAAAACTAACTCTAACTAATTGAAATGCAACAAAAATTAATCTATAGTCCCACTTAGTAGATTTTCCACTGCCACGAGATCGGTATCTACGGTAGTGAAACCGCGGGGCATTGCTAGTTTGAAATAAATGCACTCGAAATTAAATTCAAAATATTACTTTTACAAAGTTTTCGATTATAAAGCATAAAAGGCATGTCTTATATAACTATTCATATTTAGGATTTTAATTTTGAATTTTTTTTTA